>LD346589.1:10473-32740 GCA_001465055.1 Ptychodera flava
TTGATCATAATACTTTCAATGAAGTTGCAAACATGTGGCAAAGGTTCAAATTTACACATAACTGTATGAAACACGTGAGCATTTTCAGTTCATATCTGGTTATATTAGTTCTAGTCAAAGTCTAACGCTGTCACCTAACATTTACATGCTCAAGAACTGCGCTGTCGATCACCAGCCGACGACGGGGACAGGATTATTTTAAAGACGAGATATGACTATGACGTAGTATTTTCGCGGAATTCATAGACTTAACTTCAAAATCATTTTTCAAAATTAACAAAAATATATGAAATCCATTGTGTAATTCACATTGAATTATCATTAAAAAATTCTACGGCCCACCAGACAAAGTGTTTGAAAGACGCTTTGCAAATATCGTCCAATCTTCCAAAACACACATCATGCGAATAGAACAGATTTATAGAAGTATATATGGGATTGAAACCTTACCAGTTACCATCACCTATTTAAATGCTGTCAAACAAGAGCAGGAGGGAGACTCCCATGCCATCGATGTTGCATACGCTAGCTTTGCGAATCCTGTCTTTAACTTACTCTTCTGTAACTTTTTTGATCACTGTCACTGAGCTTGTTTGAGGATCGTCACTCAATGTTTTGGTCATACAAATATGTTAACAGACAAAATTTATATGACAAATAATCAAGAAGTACTAGCTAATGGGACGCTTTCGTCGATTGAAAGCGTAATGAATTATCCTGCCTTGCCTTTTATGTCCACTTACCAGAAACATCCGGGAAGTTCACGACATTTGAAAAGAAATGTATTCCGAAAATATCTTACAAGGATGTTCATGAAGTAATAGGGCAATTAAAAGCAGCCGCAATTGGAAATGATTTGAGATGTCTTCAGTACTGCTACAACGTATTAAAGTCCTATCCAAGCGAAGTAAGTTTAAAAACACGATTGGAACTAATTTGGGATAATTTGATGGTGAAGTAACGTCTTTTAAATCTAAAAGTGTAAGCTCATCTGCTATGCCTTTTCCGCTATACACTTGTTTTTATGAGTAATTTGTAATATTGAGATATTCAGCTATAGGGCACCTAAAATTGACAAATTTGAAAAACATGAAGATTCAATTACCCTAAATTAGTATTAATCGTGTTGCTATTAGGAGCCCATGTGGGAGTGCTACCTTAATGGTTTTGGTTTTCTTCTCCTTCTTCTTCTTCTTCTTCTTCTTCCCGTTAAAGTGTGAATGGTAAATTTTCAACTGTTTTCTAAATGTTTTACATATAATCTATAAAATTGATGCATTGAGCTAAAGGATCTGTAAATTTCATTTCGGACCTTCAGTTTCGTACCTACATTTCCGTCAAAATATCAACCGTACTTTGTTTTCCTACATTATTTTACATCGGTATCGGACTTTACGCTTTCGAACGACCAGATCGATCCGCCAAGTCCCACTTACTTTATGAGCATCATGTATCGTACAGATTACTATAAAATAGAATGCTAGCCCAATTGCCAATAATCTGCATCGTCGATTGTACGTATTTTTCTACACTAGTCCAAGTCGCTTGGCTTTTCACGACAGCAGTTAATGTAGCCTCAATCGCATACACACCACGATCTTCGCAACCGCATGACGGAGTATATTTCTTCAATTTCGCAATCACCTGACCACTAATGCGACAGTCTGCTGAAGTGTATTCTTGTAATTTACTCTGTTTTCGATATCAATATTTTTTCCTCCATTGTGTTGCAGTTCATACAGGCACTGCTTGCATACGTTTTGATAGCGCGGCTCAATCTTCTCTGTCATTGGCGCAACATTAACTTTTCTCAACAAACCCGTGCGAAGAGGTAATATTTATTGCTTGGATGTCGCTAAAGCAGCAAATTGATGCTCATTTCTTCATTACAAAACGTTCAAATACCGATGAATAGGAAAATACAGGTAATTTAGAAGGTAAAATTGAGAAAAGTTTACATTACTTGGGCTTTAAAGTTTGTGCATAAAAGTCGCAAGCGGTCATCCGACTTTAGCTACCATTTTTTACTTTTGGAAAATCAACATTTAATCTACAAAATTATCTTCAGAACCGGCAAGTCATTTGAGCTGAAATTTTTCCAATGTCACCATTGCTATGTGTACTCGCAACTTTGAGAAAGGTGTTGCAATTTGTCTCGTGGTTTGGCGCCATACAGCTATTTATAAAAAAATCTATACATTCATCAGGAAATAATATGTAACACCCCTTTTTTCTCAAGAAAGAATGCACCTTTCAAGCTTACATTTAGACCATATCATCGATACTTTTAGTACTTGCTGTATTTGCACTTTCAACACTTGCGTTAGCAGTCCGGGTCATCTCCAAAATTGGAGACGCTATTACCATAATATTTTCCCTCTCTCATTAGCCAATCAGAGGCCAGCGCGCCATCAGTAAAAATTGTATTTCCTGGCAAGCTCCACATGCGTCCTTCGTTACGTACGCCATACTGTGTCGAACTCCCGCGCCGTATTCTGTCATAATGTCGAACAGTTGTGTGGCCACTCTGTCAAAACACAATTTCAAAATCGCGTACCAGTTTTATTCTGGCTAAGACAACCAAACCCCATACATCGCTCTGATTCCTAGACTCTGGCTTGAAGTCCTGCGAAATATAAATCGTGTACCTACACGGATCGTTCAGAATACCCCATTTGTATCGGAGATGGCAGCGATACAAATTCTACCGTATGGGGAACAGTTGTGTGGCCACTCTGTCAACACATTTTCAAAATCGCGTACCATTTTTAGTCTGCGTTTGAAAACTACAAAACAGGTATCGTTTTAAAGCTCTGACATAGCTCTTCTTTCTTGCAAAATGTTATACGCGTACCTACACAAATAACCTTTATAACAGTATTTCTAATAGAGATGACGAACATCCACAAAATGATTCTCGGTACTTGAGCGAAATCGATAAACTGGGGGTAGAAATGAATCGTCAATATTTCGAATATTTGTTCACTTATCGGACTCATTGTTGGACATGACCTTCTGCAGAACACGTGGATTATGTTGACTGTCGAAATTCGTCGAAATTCACAAGACAGGGGCTTAATAAGCGGCCCAAAACTACCGATCACACTTGGTGGGTAATTTGTGACCCAGCGTGACCTGTACTTTATTAATGATGTAATCTGGTCGATGATTGGCTGAATGCCGGAATACATTATCATAATGAGTCTCCAATTTTGGAGATGACCCGGACTGGTTAGTGTTAAGTGCGTTTAAGTGATCGCTAGGTTTCGCCGCCATGTTGTCATTTATAAAAAAATTACCATAACCATGAAATAATACTAAAAGAGTATTGAACACGATTGGAACTAATTTGGGAGAATCGGAACTTTGTATTGTTAAAATTTATCAAAAATGTTAGGCACCCTTTAGCTGAAAGTTGCAATGTTACAAATTATCTATAAAAAACATGTGTATTTTAGAATATTGGAATATTGGAAATAGCAATAGTACAGCTTCGGGGTTGTTTTTTATATCCACCAATATGGGTCCATCTTTATCTACTCAAGCACAGTCTCATCTTAAGATATCTGACGAACAGAGAGGTAAAGCTCAGGGAGTAGATGGGATCAGACATATTGTGGACAATATCTCTTCAGTGAGTAATTAAGCTAATTAGGTATGTTAGTATGTAATTATAAGCTTAATGATAGGGCTAGAAGTCTTGTTGTCCTGGGATATGAACTAGTTAAGTACTGGACAAAAATTTGTTCCGAAATTAGGAAGATTTTGGATGGCTTTGAATGACCTTTCACCTTATATTGATTATGTAAATTTGTAATTTCTGCTGACCATTTGGACTCATGAAATTGGTTTCTGGTGCATGTAAGCTTGGGCACAGTCAACACTGCTTGCAGCTTTAATTTTATTTAAATTGCCGTGTATGTCACATTAAAATATCATCAGTGCCATAGAATTATGCCGTTGTGCTATGTGAGTATACGTCTCCGACCACGTACCTACCGTCTTGTTTTGAAAGGTCGGTATGGTTAGTATGGCTTTTTTTACTCATGGTTATTTTTTGTTTGTAAATATATAGGACTTCGAAGATGCTTGCCTCATGGTGTATGGAGAGCATATTAAGGTTGAATTTTATTCGGGGGAAAAATCTAATCTGTTTGAAGTGACTCTTGATGACAAAAATGACCCTGTCTTGAATGACAATGGTCTGTATTATTGGAAATACGAAGAAAAGGCCGTTACAATTTGTCCAAGCAAAGAAGGTAAACTTTCGTGCTATTCTGCCATTATCCGGGATCATGATTTGAGTCAGACTTCTTGATCATAATCATATGTCCTAAATTCACAACATTTTGCAAAGGTAAACGTCAGATTTGCATCATCTCCTGCTAATTCACTTACACATTGGAGGAAAGTACTATGCATATCTTCCAAACATGGGTTTCGAACTCAATGACATGTTGCATTGTTCCAACGTTAAGAAGGCACATAGTTTTCTGTCTCAGAGGCCCGGAAATCTACAGATTAAAGCAATGCTCGAGACGGCCAAAATTCAGAGAGAGAGAGAGAGACTTTGTCGTGGACAGAGTGTAATAGGGAGTTTTTGCTTACGGGGAGGCCCCTTGTGCAGAATTGCAGAGGGGAAGACGGGTAATTAGTAAGTGACAAATCTAGCAGAACAGGTTGCAAAAAGTTTACGATATCTACTTCGAGATTGTGTAGAATATGTTAGAATATAACTTTTACATTCAAAAACGCCTCTCATTATGATCGGACAACTTCTTTAAATCGGCTTGTTGGCTGCCTATCTATATCTATGTATCTGTATTAAGTGCAAGACTTCGGCTAATTGCTCATTTTTCACAGAGAACATACAAAAGTGAGATGCTCCGCGATAAAAAAATACAAATAGTAACGTACACTTAGAATATACAAATTTACACCATGGAGATGCTAGCTCCTTTTAAAACGCGGTAACTCCTCCCGTGTTTTAAATACGTTTGACAAATATAAAGACAACTGAGAAATTACATGTTCATTTTGTGACGAGAGAAGGTTATTTCACCTGGATTTACTCTAAATGATATGGAAATTTAAGTAACCCTGATATCCTCGTAAAACGGACAAATCAATACTAAATGAAATTCATTTTCAATAACCCGGACATTTCTGACAGTTTTGCAATACATATGACTCTTTTATGATGTGGAACTTTATAATGATTTAAGATTTAATGTATGTTTGGAACAATGAAAATCGGCTGAAACTCAAGTCTTGTAGAATTTCAAGCCATAGTGCTATTCTTGTTCATAACAATCGTTAATTCAACAGAAAAACTCTGGGTCACCTATTTGTTGTTCAAGCCATACTATGCAAAAACCGTATCTTAGAAGTAAATTTTAAACAGAATTGCCCATGCACGTAATTCTCCCAGTATCTTCTAATTTTTTCAGCATGAAAGGCATGCCTTTAGATACCATTTTATCCATTACAAGAAGTTTTGACGAATGAGTAATAAATCTTTTAAAATATAAACAATGAAATATTCATATTTCAAAAAACAGTAGCAACGTGTTGACTTTAATTAATTTTTATTATTAATACTGAAATAACAGGGCGAAGAAATCAGTCCCCTGGGGTGGGGAGGGAGGTTTTTTGTGTAACGGTTTACCTTATTTGATTTTATTTATTTTGACTGTGATATTTCAAATAAAGAGTTCAACTTCACACCGTCTGACTGCTTTCTTTATTTCTACAAGTAATTTTATTAATTTTTGACTGATACTCCAAATAAAGATATCGACTCCACACAGTCTGACTGCTTTATATATTACCGACAAGTCCTTATCTCCTTATCTCCTCTCCAACTTGTGTTCACACCACTATAATTACTCCGAAAAACATTGCCAAGTTGCTAATCTGCTGTCCGTATCAGCGGATTAATTGATTGAGTCATCACCACAGCCGTCACACACGTAGTAAAATAAGGATCCTTATTTTTACTATACGTGTGTAACGGAGTTGGAGAGGAGATAAGGACTTGTCTGTAATATATAAAGCAGTCAGACGGTGTGCAGTCGAAATCTTTATTTGAAATATCACAGTCAAAATTAATAAAATCAAATAAGGTAAACCGTTGCACAAAAACCCTCCCTCCCCACCCCAGGGAACTGATTTCTTCGCCCTGTGCTGAAATTGAAGTTTTTTATCCAAATATACGTCCCCTCCATCCTTCGAGTAAGTATTGCTTCCATTATACTAAACTTTGGGTTCATTGCTTTTGAAAGTATATTTTGAGGGAGTTTCCTTGTCATCGTAGATGAAAAATAATCCTTTGAAATAACTGCATTGGCAACGTGCAGTTCCACCTTAAAATATTTGTAAAAAGTTTACTACAGACTTAAAGCAAAGAAATACCTCTGAAGTTGTTTACATCTTTGATGACATAATATTAATGGAATATTTACAAATTTCGTGGAAAAAACCATCAGGCTTTCTTATTACTTGAGCTCTAGGTGACGCCAAAGACTACCTCAACATATATCGTTTTATTGACCCAATGCAGTTGTTTTCTGTGCATAGTTATAAATTATTATTGGTTGTCATGAACAAATAAATCTGATTTCTCTGTATTTTAAAAGTCACCATCACCGGATGTGATATTACGGGTATTTCACATTTTCTTAATAAACGATTCAGCAGGGCAGATTTCAGTATTCAAACTTCCCCTAGCGCTTACACGCAAGTTCTTTATAAGACCCCAAAAGAATAATCCTTTTTTTTCTGGGTTGTTTTTTTTGTTAATTTTGGCAACTTTTCTTTCCAGAAACGATTGAATAGACATCTCGCTCTTTTGTTATTCTCAAAATCCTCAGGTTTGTTGAAGATACGATATTTACATAAAAATCGGAATTTCTCCTTTCTCTTTGCACGGCATTCCTCGTCACATCAGGGTTTTGACATTCCACCCATACAACCACCAACTTCAGTTTTCATGCTTTCACTGGCCCTGGAAAAATGCTGTTAAAACACGTATGGCTTGATATCAGTAAATTGACTGTACTGTCGTCTTGCAACTTTCCCTGGAAGGAATCAATCAAGTATTCCGCACAGTAAGGTATAACAACTGAATAATTTCAAAATTTTGAATAAATTCAAAAATACCACCAATGGCAAGCATATAATCCACAACACCTCATCCTTGGTTTGTAACACATGTATATTCGCCATTATTGTCACCTTCCCCCAGTGACCATTCTATTTTTTATTTTATTTTTATTTTATTTTATTTGATACACAGATCAACGGGCAAACCCACTAACAGATCTGCGAAACAAAAAAGTCACACAATCACAAGACAAATGTACAAGACAACCATAAAAGTAGCACGATACATTAAATTGAAAAAAAAAAACATACACAAATCAAAAAGAAGAACTGTTAAAATGACTGGATAAAATAGTTTTAAAACTACACAGCGTAGAAAAAATATCTATATTACATTTAAAAGAGATATCATTAAAAACAGACATGCATCTGGGCACTGTCGAGAATTTTCTGCAATTAACAGAACACAAGTCTGGTTTAAAAAGGGGTTTCCTGCGTAAATTTCTACTGGGGGCATAAAAGCAGATTTGATTTAGAATATCTGGAGCATCATAATGTGAATGAATTATTTTGTACAAAAAGCACATGTCAAGGGTTAGTCTTCTATTGTGTAACTTAGGAATGTTCAGAATTCTGCAATAAAATGGGTAGCTGGATTTACTGCAGTGAACATTGAGTTTGCGACAAATGTATTTCACAAATTTAATTTGTACTCTCTCGATTTTTTCTGACCGGCCTTCTGGTGGGGTGACCACACAACAGAGCCATACTCTAGAATAGATCTTACATAAACAAAATACAGAGAAATAATTGCTGAAATGTCATTAAATGGCTGGCAGAGACGCTTAATAAAACCAAGAGATTTGAAGGCTCTAGAAACAATGTTATTGATGTGAAAAGAATAATTAAGGTTGGAAGTAAGGTAAATGCCCAAATCCTTGACAACAGAGACCCGTTGAAGAGGGGTACCATTGATGGAGTAATCAAGAGAGGAAATGATTCTTTTCTTAAGTGTAAAACTGATAAATTTACATTTACTGATATTAGGTGACAGTTTCCAGTTGTTACACCATTGTGCAAACTTGTCAAGATCTTGCTGTAACATGACACAGTCAGCGAGGGATGTGATGGTGCGATAGATCTTGGCATCGTCGGCATACAAGCTGAGCTTTGCAGAAATATCTAACAGTGAAATTCATTCAAAATATGCAGTAACATTTCAAAAAAACTTCTACTAAAGATCTTAACCTCATCATCTTTCCAATTTCGTGCCCTGTCAAATATGTCAAAATCATCAACATCTTAACTCAGTGAGAAGAACGCGTCTCTTTCGTCATGTTGTTGAACAATGATATCGTAAAGGTTTTTTTGTGCGAGCGTTACAATCCGCGGACATAATTAAATTAAAGTCGACCGCTAAAGAAAATTTCCTCCATGTGACTGTACAACCGAATTATCCCCTTTCGTTCCGTGATGTTATAGATTGACGAACCTTCAGGTGAAATATAAACCATACCAATGATAATATCATGCACTGAACTTAGCATGTCTTTACAATAAGGAGCAAACTGTATCGCCTACATTGCAAAGTATCTTAGCAAAACGTGAAAGATTTCATCTGACAAAAAATACTGTCCCCATCTGGAAATTTTACAGTTTGCGAGAGTCGTCTTCGAGAGGTTTAAAAGAATGAATAACCCGGTAAAAATGAGTCAAAATCAGAATCAGATGGTGCAAATGTTTCACATATACCAACAACAACGAATTTTGAAAGAAGTTGTTTAACTTATTTATTTTGTTGATACTTTTTGAGGCCATTAGTTACAGGTTTGAGTTCGTTGACGCTGCGGATCATGTATAGCCAAATTTGTAGGGTAAAGACACAGTGGGCCGGCCGTGTACCTTGATCTTAGTGACTTCTTGCCATGTTTTGTCGAATTTGAACTTTTTACCTTCAATGATGATAGTGTCATATATCAACGTGGCTTTTTGTGTTCAATTCTCGCTCTCCGCAGAAACGGAATAAGATTTCGTTCTTCTTCTTCTGGCAGGATCTATAATAGATAATCTTCAATGACTTTGTAATTCGAACCTTCTAATATTAAAGGCTCGGCCGGTTTGCAGTACACGGCACAGTGCTTTTTATGACAGGAAATTAACAGTTATCTTCAGTTATCCGTTGGATTATAACATTATTTCACTGTGGCCACACAGTTTGTCACAACTTTCTGTTGTCTTTACAAAGTTTTTGATAACCGTCTTGCAGACTTTGGACGGAGCCATTGATTTTCTCAATGTGTTTTTAACGTCCGCCAATTCTATCTTTAGTTATGTGTTACCTCTTTCGTTTTTTTATATATCTGTGAGTACTGCCATCATTTGATTTCCTTCGATTCCTGACGTTGCACAAACGGGATTGAACAAAGGACAACGTGAAGTAGGCACGATTGCCCCTTGTCTCGATAAAGTGGCTTGTTGTGTTCTAGAAGTTTATCTAGGGATTAAGTCGTTGGCGCCACCCAATCAAGTAGACAGAGGACATGAGGCTTAGGATTGAATCGTTCATGCCATTTCACCCACCCTGACGTAGGGTGTAACTTTGACTTTTCTGTGCAAATTAGTTGCAACAGTATTGCTATGAATAGCTTCAGCACAGGACTTTGCAGCATTCGTGTCGGGTAAATTTCTTGATTCCATCCAACGATGCAATGTGTCATGGGCAGCCAGCAGCCATACGTGGTAATGAAAACATAACACAACACTATATAACAGCACCCGTACCTTTAAATGTCTTCATCGACCGTTGAACCATTGTGTGTACGGCGTGTACTTATCACAAGTTCAAAAAGTTCTCCAGGATTTTGGTTGCCATAACACGCTAATTGCAGCTCTGCAGGTCTCAATTCCCACACCCATACTTCCAACGTTTTTTACTAAAAATAATACGACGGCTTTAGCCGAATAGAAAGACTTTTACGGAGGACGACTTCTTCGAGTGACTCCGCCCGACATAGTCACATGACCACCCGGTTGACTACCCATATCACAGTGAGGCCTCAAATTGTAGCTACAGCCTTTGCCCACTGCATTATACCGGCTAGGTAAGATAAAGGTTAGTCAAAAAGCGATTTCATCAATAGGAAAATGTCAAAGTGCTCCGGTAAAGGACGAAATGATACAAACTATATAACAGAGAATCCCAGATCGCCAGATGTGTGTGGTCCTATCTTGCGGAAACAGCATTGCATTTACATGTGACTTAATTATTTAATACTCGTCCACTGTGATCTTTTTCGAACAATAATTGAAAGGAATAAAGGTCCACTTATGCTTGCATGCATCAACCACTCCGTTTGAATATTTACGATGGATTTGAATCTTGCGAAATCTTCATGAAATTCTGATTAGTCATGATCATAATTTGAGCGTTAAATTACAAGTGAAGCTCTCTGCTTTATATGACCCAATTATGACAAGAAAGCTTGCAGAGTAATTGTAAACATCATAAAGACAAACTTTATCTTTTGCATCTCGCCGAAAGTCAGAAGCCAATAATAATTCTGAGAATTATTTATAAATTTATTTATGTTTACCAATACAGGAGAAATAATCGACATTGTAGATCGCATAAATGTCGACGAAGTTGAAGCCCTTCTTGAAAGATGTAAAGATAAGTGGCCTAAAAGCGAACCATCCACTGATACATGTCTCGTAACTGTCAAACAAAATATAAAGGAAAAGGTGATGTACTTAATTATCTAATTTTACACAGTAGAGTGTTATTTTTACTGAGCATATAGACTAGGTTCTTGTCTGTGATTTGTAGATATTTGAGTGGGGGAATGCGATGATTTGTGTACTGTTTTCATATGGAATGTGTGCTAGTGGGATGAACGCGATGAGTAGGGTGTACGTGATACCAAGAATTTGCCCGGCAGAAACTAGCTACTGCACAGACTCAAAGGTAGTCTGGCAGAGACCCACTCTCGAACCAGAGTTCTTATCGCGCGTACGCTAATTTTTGCATAGAGGATGGACTTTGCATTTTCAGCTAGTTCGTCACAGTGTCGGTTTTCGAGCTGACTTCCGGTTTGCGGATCGGTATGTGGTGATTGACCACATAAACAAGACACCTGTGGCAGAGTCATTATCGGCGACAGCGCAAGGAATTGTGGGAAATACACGCCGATAAAAAACCGCGTCACCTCATCATTTTTGGAATATGTCTAGGATGAGAAACAAACCTTTTATTTTTCTTGGCCTAGTGACTGATTTATTTACAAGTTAACATACATTTGATCTAGCCCTTGTGAAATTGACCAATTATCTTTGTCAATTACAGGATATCGAAAATGGTAAGCTTATCATCGTCGTTGAAAACAAAAAGTTTGTGTTGCAGTCTGGTGACGAAAATATGGTTTACGCATTTAAATGGTGTAAAAAAGAAGGAAATAAAGGAGAATTCAAATTCAAGAAGAAAAATATGAAGGTGATCAGAGGCATGAAAACAGTGGCACGATTTGTCGGAGGTCTTGCACCAATTGCTATCCCCCTCGATAAAGTGATCGATGTGATGTTTAAATAGGGGGAGTGAGTCGTTTGATTATCATCAATCACGCATTCCATAGAGTTTCGTTTTCCAAACAGGCTGGGAAAAGTACCTGAAATTGATCGAAAAGTGTCGTCAGTTGTTAGTCTTACTTTTGTTATCATGCCTGTCGCCGCCCACTATAAAGTAGGTCGGACTAAAAGCTGTTTTAGATTGTACTTGGAGTCGTTGTTTCGATCTGCATTTAGACTTTCTAATATCCTCCACATTTAACATACTTTTCACGCCTTTCAAATGCCTCATGTACAGGTCGTTTGGATGTATCTTGGCCATCTTTACCACAAAGGATCAAAGTTTGCGTTTGAGAGGTCAAGTCTATCATTTTGGCTACATTCACAGCATGCAAAGCAAAGTCAAAAAGGTCATATATAGCTCTTGTATACATTGCATACCAATTTGTCTAGAAGCGATTAATATGGTATAAATTCTTCTACACTGAAGCTGAACTTGTGTGGACTTAGAATACGGCCTTGTATTGCGCCTGCTGGTCAAAGGGCGTATTCAGACAGTACATCTTCTGCTCAAATGATAGTCTTAATATTTCTGTACATCGACTCTAAAACACAAACAAATCACTTCGCCCTTTAACTAGTAGTATGTATATGTTTAGAGAAGTTTACAAAAAGGTAAAAAAATATATGTGTTCACGCCTCACGTTGTTGCATTTTTGCATAATGGCATGAAGAATATGGCAAGCGAAATGAATATCAGACCACTTCGATCAAATTTTATTTATTCTCGAGAACGTTCAAAAGTAAATACGTATATGATTATTGTTATCATTGCGTAACCAATCTTAAATAATGGTATTATTGTTACAAAGGTTATTTACTTTGACGTCAACTTTGCTAGTATTGCGTAATACCTACTTATATTTTGCCTAGGGACCAATAAGTCAAGAAATCATTAAACAAAACCATAAAATGATCATGATATTGACGTAGTGGTGTGAGAGGGTATGATCACGCATGATATCCACATGTATAGGGGATAATATGATGAGTTTGCATTTTCATTACATGCAAATACGAACTGTATATAAGAGGAAAACGACCGGTAGAAGAAACAAAACCTGTCAATATGTAACATCCATTTATAAGGAATAAACAATGTTGTTCTCTTTGAAGCCGCTACTCTGTTTCTGTATCCTGACGTCCTCTCGCTAGATATTCCCTGAAGGTAGATGGTAAACGATAATATTATAAGAACTATTCTGGTTGAAATGACGCAAAGTCAATAATACAATCAAATATTTCTAATTATAATGATGCAGTCATATTTTCTAAGTACCTAAAATGATTCTTTTGGGAGCCCTTTAGAAACGGAGGGTTTATTAAGATGTGCAAAATTGTTTCCTTGTCGATTCTTGAACTTTAATTCTTAATTCAAATGCTTCATTACTATTTTTATCCTCTCAAAATTTGGGAAATATTTGCTTCATATCTTCATTGAGAGTCTTTCTAACCCCTTCCCCATGGAGACGAAGTATGATGAACTAAAATCATCATACCATACTTTCCCTGTAATTGTTATCTAATTATGCAATGTAATCGTCTCCATCTATGAAATGTTTTCTTATCTACACTGATACTCTGTTTTGCTTTTATTCGTTTAAATTTCTCCCTAATATATGCAGTATGCTGAAAATTTAGTTCTTCACTTAACATTTCAGCTATTAATATTTTAATCACACATTCATTTCGAGTTCAGCCTAACTTCAGCTTTAATTTTGTCTATTAACCCTTTTCCTGCCAGACACATGAGACAGTATCACTTCCCCATCAGCCAAGTCAGTAAAAAGCGGTATTGAGCCAAAACATGACGTATTTTCACCCGCTTGGCTTGGTATGTTATAGCATCTTTAGTCCAAAAAAATCAAGTTTACAGTATTTATGTTTTCAACAGCCTTCAAATGTACAGTATTATGTTAAAATACACCATATGGAATATTTTTTGTTTCATTAATTTTAACGATCTTGACCTGATGGTGAAAAATGGATTTGGCAGGAAAGGGGTTAAGGAGACCCCGAAAACAGCCATAATGGGAATCTTAGAAAAAGCTGAATACATTCCTCTCATGCCAAACAATATGACGGTTTCTGTGTTGCCTCTGGCATAGTCAGGCCGTGCTTGCCAACGAGTTCAAAACGGCGAACACTAGTACAAAATGATACGGATAATTCGTTTCCGAGGTCAGATCTACTATTTATCAATTTTAACTGATCTCCTACATATTGTTTTTTCAACATCTTGTCTCCCGAAAAATAAGTTAGATTCAACTCGAATGCAATATTGTGTGGTAAAACGCATCAAATAAATGTTACAAATGCACAAGAATAATTCTTCCACAGATAAGAAAGTCGTGGTCGGTATAAGGCGTATTACATTAAGGCTTTGTCAATATCAGTGAAATTTATGACATCATCTCGCAAGATTATTATTGACAATGTATCCGATTATCAAGCATTATGGTCCCACAGCGAGCAAAACATACAAGGTTTTTGTCAGTAAACGAATGTATAGGAGTGGACATTTAAAAAAGGAGAAAATGGAGTAAACCATGTGATACATCAAACGATATATCTTGACAATGGTGCACAATATCAACAATACACACCTTCCTCTATGATTAATCTAATTTTAAGTCCTCCTGGATGCTCTATACGTCTGTTCTGTCTCGCTCGCGCTCAGCATTCTCGTCCGATGTGGCTGGCAGTACTACACATTGTTTACAAAATTGCTCGCTTCGTTGATGTAGGTGAAATAAAAATCATTATGCTGGAAAATGCCAGAAATGAAAAGAACACATTGCATCAAACCAAATAGGGGTTATTAGTATTGAGACTAAATGTCACGGTCGTCTTTTTCTCGATTCGTCGACTACGAAAACAAGTGGAAAATACAACGAGTCACTGCGACTCCCGCCTGTAGGGTAGAGGGGAGAGCGCACTGGGGGCCATGATGAAAATCTTGAGCAAAGAGGCCGAACTATCGAAAATCTATACCGACTGCTGTATTCGAGCCACGGCGTGCAAACTTCTAGATGATGCAAGGATCGACACGGCATATCATGTACGTCGGTGGCCATGTAAACGAGGCACGTGTGGAAAGCTATTCTAATCAACCATCAATTGGCAAACACCGCAGCTGTTAACCTTTTCCAGTAGCGTCTACAGAAATCACTCTTCAAGTCTGGAACACTTCTGTTCGAGATCGACATTTTCCATTGATTTTTATACAAATTTTCCAGATAAATCCTCATTTAGTGACTGCAAAGCAATGAAGTCCAACTTGCAAGGACATAATTCAGAAACATGTTTACCATTACAAACTCGAAGTCCGTCAACAGAGTCGGCTAGATTCCTAACTGTTGAAGGCAGCAGACGGCATTTTGACATGGCTAAAATCATTTTGCTTCACTTCGAATTCGTTTATTCTTAGGCAGTCGATGTGAAATCAGGAAAGACAGCGAACCGTATCACCATGATCTGCACGATTATATTTACAATGTTCAGTGTTCAATGTTCGAAACTTTGTGAGTTGGACGAGACTTTCGCAAAACCAGAATCTCTTCATTTGTTTTTATTCTATTTTCATCTTCTTTTTCATTTTTGTCTTTCCCTCTGTGCCTGACGATGGTCACTGTGAGTTGTCAGGGTCATCAGATGAAATCTCCATGCTAGTGTTTACATTTGTGGTGGTGAATTTTTCAGAGGTGTACCTGAGTAAAGTTGCATGCTACAAGTCTGCTCAATATTGGATGGTCTTGTACAAATAAAGCCACTTCGAAAAGTCATTAGAATCAGACAGAATGTCTATAATATTCAAGTACTTTGCCTTGATATCCTCGCAAAGGGAACGTGGCAAGTCTGTTTTAGACATCACTATGCACGCAGAGTAACAAAAGGCTCGGTTGACTTTGTAGGATATCATGAGAGGGGAAAAAGTAAAAAGTGGACGAAACTCAGCTTCCGGACAAAATAAACCAATTAGGTCGTCACACTCGTGATCCAGAAGAGTTAAAGTACACCGATTAAGTCGTAAGAGTCACAGTCTTCTTACAAATCAGTGAAAACATAGATATTTACGTAGCCCGTTTTCCGACGATGTTCTTTTCCAACAGACCGTGTTAAAAAATTATGTATGCATCAATTTTAAAAACTACTTATGTATACTCGAAGTTATTTATGTGATTTATTATCTAATACCAGTTCAGATCGAGCCCTTCGTTAACTATGGTGACAAGGCTTTTCCAATTGTGCATCTCGTCGTTGGCGTGCCTGTCATCACGTGTTAGAGCGGCCAGCCGAATGAGTGGAACCACATTAGTATTAAACTCAACACTCATCTTTTTTTCGGTCATTTTAGTGTTAAATGGGTTCATGTATTTTATTGTCTAGTGTAAATGTAATTAATTCGAATGTCGTGATATTAAAAGCTAATTAAGATTATTTCAATGTTATGCTCTTAATTAAGATTACGATTATGCAAAGATCGTGTGCATTAAATACCTTGTCATCAAATCTACCGTTTTAATTGCATCATTTGCGTGTAAAATAGAACTTAAGATAGAATGGTGTTTCGAGGGAACTTGTAATTTGTTCGTATCTTGACCTCCTAGTTGTAAATGATTACGTAAATAAATGGTTAAATAAATGATTAATCACATTTACAGTTGTCTTATGCGTACTTCCTTCAGCTGCAAAGGAACGAAGGCAGCCTTTAATTTCTACGCAAGTAAATCACAAGAAATTGGCAAGGTAGTCGAATATTTTTCAGTACAATTGTTTCAATGCTGGAATATATTCTACACCAGGGGTCACATCAAAACACTGTTTCATCATTAATCACAGATACACCTGACTTAGCAAATGCAATGGTCTCCTTTACGCGGGTGGTTTCAACAGTGTAGCAAGACAGTAATTCATTGCACTTTTAACAAAGGACGTCCAACGTGCATTGTAGGGTGGGGGTCATTGGTGTCATCTGGCATTGTTGTCGAAATGGCGACAGCAATTTTGACTCTACTTGGGACAAAAGCGCCCCCTCCTTAAATATGAAGTGTAATGCAATATGCAACTGACTATCTCTGATAAAGTGAAAGGCCCAATGGTAGTTTTATGTTCTTCATTGTGTGAACCTTGTCCCGTATAGCTTGACAACGGATTGGGTGGAATAACGGGATGAAGCCACTGTTTTCTGAACTTCCAACGCTGTCTTCCACTTTTCATCACATGGACAAAGTCACCGCTGAAATCTCACAAACGCCGTGCAGTAAAACCCAAGAGGTGAGTACTCAAAGAACACAATTCAATAAGTGGTATCGGGAAAGTATTGCACAGCACAGAGGAGAAGAGAAAAATCGCGAGCTGCCGAGCACGGCGAAGCGACTGTTTGATTCGCAGCGGACCAAATTTAAAACAATTTCGATAATGGAGGAACGAACAGACATGAATATTTTGAAGGATATAAACAAATTTTTACGACGTCTGATTTTCACTGAGGCATTTGAACAAAATATATTATCATCTGTTGACGTTTTGGTAATGGTAAAGCTGAAACACTAACGGTAACGTCCTGTCTGGTTGGCAACTTAAATTCAGGCCATTCCCTCATGTCATATGCAGTGCAGATTAACAATAGGTGACATGAAGTGAGTTATGACCAGTGATAAGTAGACATTAGAACGTTTTTTTCCTCAAGAACGTATGCTTAAGTTTGAGGTTTTATGTTTATTTATTTGGTTTTTTTTTTGTTTTACGTGTCATTTGTGACTCGTCGGAAGGATAATTCTTAAAATGGCAATTAGGTGAGAAAAGTCGTGCAACAGCTTCTCCCAGGCATGCATGGCAATAAGCTGGCCTTAAGTTAGTGACGTATTAATGCAGAATATCACAATTCACTCGCATCTTCTTTGATATGCGGTAGTTCAGAGGAAGTTCTGAATTACAGTCGTTTGAGAGGTTGACGTTTGTCTATGTAGTTTCATTATTTTGTAACGTTACAACCGCATGTGTGTACAGTCGTTGAGTTTACCGGCATTGGTTCAATACACATGTGAAATATTGACTACAAGAGTGTCTTTTAAGGTGGCTTCAATACTTTCGAGGCTACCGACAACAAATGTGTTCTTCTGGCGGACATTTCCATGACAATTCATTTTCACATTCGACATTGATCTAGTGGCAATGCACTGTGTTGCTTTTTGTGGAGTTAAAGTACAGCATCTCTTTGAAATTAGATCTAAAACTACATGTTCTACGGATACAGCCAGTTTCGACGAGTAATGAATGTCACGTTGCGTTACTTAGCTTTACTTGCACAATAAATTATATCATTATTCAAAACTTAGCAACTTAAAATAACGTCAAATATGTTAGTAATGTCATTCAAGTGCGATTCAATAATAGACTATCAATTTTCTACTGGATTTTAGAAACTCCACAGTAGATTTTATGTAATTAGTTTTAAGTTTTTGGGTAATTTAATCAATTAGTGTCAACGAAATGTTTTATTAGCCACAGTATATCTACCACAGTATTAATATAATTGTTAATGCAAAAGTTTCAAAATTTACTTCATAGCTTTTCGCTTTATAATAAAATCGTCGGCTATTCTACTACAGAAGTTACTGCCCTCCATGATGGTGGTAACAAATAATTGTATAGGCTGTATAATGTGCTTGTAGCTATAGTACTGGAAAGACAGCGAAGGCACAAACAAATTTTAAATGACTAGGATACGATAAAATTTCGAATTGATGGGTCGGGCACCAGGATGAACAATTGCCAAATCGGAACACTCAATACCCGTAGAATGCTGCGCTTTGTCTCTGTTATACGTCATACTGTAAAATGCTGATGTTTTAGAGTTATTTCATACATTAACTACGACTTACTCATAGTTCTTTCAATTGCTGTGTTATTTACTATAAATCCAGTCTTTCACACATTTAGTTCACATGACATGCAGAATTCATTGTATTTCTATAGAAAGAGCCAGATTTTTGATGAGATCGAACAGATCACGGGGGCAAATACTGGCCGATCAGAAACGCCTGATTTACGCCTTGTAGATTGCCAAAGGTTGGTTGTTTGAGCTACAAGTCACATGAAAATTTCGGAAACATTCTCCTTTCAGCATGTCTAATGAACATTGATATGGTGCTTAAATACGTCTAAGTGTTTTGTATTTAAATATAATTTGGATCGCGGTAACTAACTCTTCAGATTTAACATCAAAACTTAAAATCTCTCAGAGCATTTATAAACAATACATCAACAGCACGCCATATAAATGCATTGCACCTTTCTCTGTTCCGAAACATTGCTTAAAGTAGTATCAGTCCTTGCGTATAGTGGTCAAAAAGGCCATTTGTACGACGGTGTCTTAAATGCGCCTTATATTTTTGGAAAAAAAACAACAAACTGATGTAGACCATATAAACCACAGACATATACGCAAAGACATATTAACATTGAAGTCATTTGTGTACATTTCTGATATGTGACTGTTTTTGTATTTACTTATTTTCCAAAAGATGAGGTTTTTTTTCGAGAAAAGAGTTTGTGATACGATGTTCTCACTAACAAACACCAGATGTGAACTCAATATGCTCAAGTGTTTTACAACACGTTCATTAATAGAAGTACACTTCACAGAACAATCAGATATCTGTTATATCGCTATATGTAGCAGGTGTTATCAACTTCGCACAGTATTCTCAGAGTTTAATCACTAATTACAAAACGTTATTTAATATGCAAATGAGCTGTTAATTAACTTGACACTGCTCAATGCTTCATGGACAATAAGATATCCATCAGATCAACATTAGTAGCACGTTTCATTAAATTAAATGCTGTAATTTTAGAGTAATATCACTAACTATAAAGTTCATTAAATATGCAAAGGAGCCCTAAATTAACTTGACACTGTTCAATGTTTCATAGCACAATTAAATATTTATCAGATCAATATCTGTAGCAGATTTCATCAAATTTGGTGCCGTAATTTCAGAGTTATATACCTAATTACAAAGTTTATTAAATATGCAAATGAACCCTTAATTAACTTCACATTACAAAATGCTTTACAACGCAGTTAGATATCTGTCGGAGCAGTATATGCCGCAGTTTTCAGCACATTTGACATAGTTATTTTGGAGTTATATGACTAATTATAAAACTTAGTGAAAATATATATATTTATCAGATCAACATCTGTAGCAAGTTTCATCAAATTAAATGCTGTGATTTTGGAGTAATATCACTAATTACAAAGTTCATTACATATGCAAATAAACCCTTAATTAACACCACACAACTAAATGGTTTACTCCACAATTAGATATCTGTCGGATCAGTATCTGCAGCAGATTTCATCACAGTTATTTTGGAGTTATATGACTAATTTCAAAACTTCATAAAATATGCAAATCACCTATTTGTTAACTTGAAACTGCCAAATGCTTCTCAGTACAGTCAGATATTTATCAGAACAATATCTGTACCGGATATCACTGACTTGGGTGCCGTAATTTCAGAGTTATATACCTAATTACAAAGTTCATTAAATATGCAAATGGACCCTTAACTAAATGAAATATGCAAATTAACCCTTAACTAAATTCTTTACACACAGTTAGATATCAGCCGGATCAGTTTCTGTGGCAGAATTCATCATATTTGGTGCAGTTACATCGGAGTTATATGACTAATTACAAAACTTCATAAAATATGCAAATGAGCTATATATTAACCTGACACTGCTCAATGCTTCCAAACATAATTAGATATATATCAGATCAATATTTGTTGCAAGTATCATCAAGTTTGGTGCAGGAATTTAAGAGTTATGTCACCAATAACAAAAGTTCATTAAATATGCAAACGAGCAGATACTTGACATGACACTCACAGTATCATGATAATGTTTTAAGATTGTCATCTATGAAAAGTTTCATGAAATTTTGTGCAGTATTTCGTGATATATGTCTATACTGTCATTACCGTCTCCATAGGGAAACCATTATACGAAAAATAACGATATTGCATAACGTCATTAATATGCAAGCCACACAAACCAAAATCTAATCAGTTCTTGTAAGAAGCATATGGTACCTGTCTACAAAATCTGACTTGAATCCATTCAGGCGTTTTTGAGTTATCTTGTAAACAGACAGACAGACAATAAGACACACACACACACTTGTACACACACAGACAGACAGACATCGCTATGACATTAGCCCACGTGTTCATGAACTCAAACAAACAACAACAATTGCTATGTCTTTTGAGGGCAACGGGAAGTGTAAATGTCACGTCAACATTGTCTTTCAGATTAGTACAAAATTCTTCACAGAGAGTTTGAAGTGTCTGCTACCGCCTTTAAAGGTCTGGTGGAATGCCCTAGTTGCAAAATCACAGACATACAATTGATGGTCTATACAACAGTTATGTTTATTTATTTCATATCTTGTGTTTTTATATGTGGGCGTGTCTCCAAACCCTCTCCAAGTCGTTTTTTTTTGCTTTCCGAAGTTTGCCAGATGTCGTCTCTTTTAACACTGATAACGGGAAGTAAGTATTCCACACCTTCGTAAGCTCCCCACTAGGAGTAAGCTTAACTTCTAGGGTTTCCCCTTGCATAATTAGTATCATACTCTGTTCACGCTAACGCTCGCAACACTTGCAAAATGCGATAGATGAATAACTGAATGCGGCAAAAATTCTATCAGAACGATTCTTCAAGCTTGTGAATATATATTTTGACGTGAAATTCGGTTTTGCCAACCTAAGCTACAAGTTTTGCCGATTGACGAAAAACGGGAAGTAAGTATTCCACACCTTCGTAAGCTCCCCACTAGGAGTAAGCTTAACTTCTAGGGTTTCCCCTTGCATAATTAGTATCATACTCTGTTCACGCTAACGCTCGCAACACTTGCAAAATGCGATAGATGAATAACTGAATGCGGCAAAAATTCTATCAGAACGATTCTTCAAGCTTGTGAATATATATTTTGACGTGAAATTCGGTTTCGCCAACCTAAGCTACAAGTTTTGCCGATTGATCAAAACGTCTAGCCGTCAGGCGGCGGAAAATCGCCGCCTAAAATCAGGACGATCACCAGGTGAAATATGAACTGATTGCTTTTTTTACCTTCTTTCATAGACGGTTAGGTAATAATCTTTCTAAAATTGAAATGGAAACGTAACAAACGCGATTAACGGTGAAAATAGATGACATATTATATTCTCGCTATTAAGTTACTTCCTGCTTCAATTGCTTAACTTCTGGCTCAATGAGGTGTCAGTCTTGTCCTCCATATCCAATCATGAGATGTACAATCTATGTGTTGTATTCTGTGATTTGTTCGTTTATATCTGCGTCATGTATCGGTTGCTCTGATTCTCTAAAAAATTTTAATGCAGTCAATTGCCATTAGCCTTTCACATAGGCGTCTTGCAGTACATACCCTCGTCGATCCGGTTTTCACAAGGGATAATTACTGGCACTAAATGATTTCTTTTTGTTCGAAAAAGCAATCGA
>LD346591.1:16348-31650 GCA_001465055.1 Ptychodera flava
GGGCACATATCACATTCTAGTCACCCGCCATTGTTTGAAAGCTGTAGACGACACTACGGTCACGTGACTGGGCACTTTTTCCAAATTTGGTCAAAACTATTGAAGCCATTCCTGCGAGACAACTAACCTTGTGCTGGATACACAGCGTCTAGAGGGGCTACAGCATGCAGCAGTGCTATTAGCACCAATGCTTGTTCCTATTGATAAGGATACGAACGTATTACCAACTCTTGGTTTTCCACTTTTATGAAAATTGCATCCCCTTTGTCGAGGTGGTTTGGGGATTATTAAACATTATGTCTTTTTTTTAAACTTGTCGATCGACCTGACGAACATCATGCGTGTTTGTAAGAGAGGGCTTCCTTCATGACATAAGCTGCATGAGTGAGGCGAGGCAACTCTGAGACGAAACGCTTCAAAGAATAGCGTCCAGATTAAGTTACTCTTGTTTCAGAATTATTGAACTTACATGGTTTACACTAGATTATATTACAGTTACAAGACAAAAAATGCAAGTATTTTCGGCATATCCGTTTTTCAGTGTCTAGCCTACCATAGCATTTCACCTCCACCAAGTCGGCTGGGGAAACCTCAGCCTTATCCTTGGCAATGGCGTAACTTCTACCGTTCACCGCCACCCTTTTAAAGTTGCGTACTGGCTTGGATAATGAGCTCTTTGAAAACTAACGGTTAAGAACGCTTAAATTCATTATACATTTTGTGTTGAAAAATAGAGTATAAAAGACATTGCTTGAAAAGTGTCATAACCTTTCGGTCAGCTAAATTGAGTTCAGTTTCTCTCTAAATTGAGTTCAGTTTCTATCTTTCCCGCTGCTAACACTTGCTAGTTACTTATAAACCATTTTAATACTTTGTGATATATTGCTTTAAGCATGTCTGCAGACGTTTCTGCTTTCCATCACTGTCACACTCAGTACTTGGGCATAGTTTGGAATGTTGAATGAATCAAAGCTTGTCAACTCACTGAGGTTGGAGTTGCTGGCATATTTACCCATCTGTCCTTCATCTCACAAAGCTAGCTTTATGAACAGTTTGCGACCTGGACAGGCAAACAGTACACTGTGAATGGCGCTGATTGAAGGTGTGTCCAGCGACAATGTTCACTACGACAGAAGAAAGTTATTTTTGTCCCATTCAAAGTAAAAGGTCGGCCAACTCCCTCCCACAATCCACTGCAAAGGTTATCGAATCCCCTAGATACATAATATTCTACAGTTGCAGTCGGACTCATTGATTACTGTTTTAAAACAACTGCGTGTGACAATTTCTTGTAAAAAACCAGGAGAAGGAATCATTAGAATAGTGGAAATCAAAACAATAATATCACACTCTTCTTGAATATGATTTTCCAGGCAATTACAGTTGTACGCGATTTTCTGCGATCGAAACGACTTCAGGCCTCTACATTTACCTAAAGCATATTCCATTACTTCGTTCCTCCTTACCAAACCTCATTCTTACAAGCCTAGCTCTCTATTTTTACAATCTTAAAATGCTTACTACGAATCGGTAGATCCAGACTTTAAGAGAATGAAATGCAGTTAAGATGTTTCGCTGATGACTTCATTTTCACTTTCGGCGTACTAATCGTTGTGGCAAAGGACGTGGTGACACTGAAGTGGGTTACTACGGGTGTCTGTCTAACACTTCTGTTCATCTACATAGCTTTACTTTAAAAAAAACGACAAAGGCTGCATGTGTGTATTCATAGTTCGCTCCCACGGGTCATACGCGTTTATTAATAGACTTAAATACTTCGACTACAGTTTCCGAGTAGGTAATTCGAATCATGTTAAGGTTGTATGCGCCTCAAAAGCGAAAGACTTAAACTTTTGCTTAAACTTTCAATCATTCCCTTACCAAATCAGGAATAAAAATTAGGGAGCGCAGTGCAAAGTTTGGTACTAGAGAAAGAAATTACCTATCATTTTACCAATGTTCGAAATTCAAAATGGCTGCCATCCCTGTGTTAAGTCTAAGGAAAAATTATGGTTTTTCCGAATTTCCGAATATCTGTCCCCTAGGCGCATTCTACCTTGAACAATATAAAATGGTATAATAAAAAATATGAAATAGTATAACCTTTGCATTGACTGAATCGGTATCGAGATTTTCATACAATTATATGAAAACCGCTTTCTATTACAAGATCTCATAATCACCGATACTGCTTGTATCTAAACATTTGATTTAATCAACAGACAACTTTAAAATGCAGCAAGACGTCATTGCTCTATGTTTACTGTGACACTGGACAACGTGAGCAGGGTTGCCAAGACGATTTCAGGTGATAAGCTTAATTAAATGAAAGCATGTAGGTTTGGATCGTGAAGTGTTACAAAAAGCAATATTTCAAGTTGATAAGTTTGATAAAGGAATGCGCCAAGCTACATGGCAACTGATAGACCAACCCACGCCTAAACATGTTTACGTGATATACGATACGAGTGTGACAGGTTGATGACGTCAATGGCCAGCTCTTTCCCCTGGCAGTGGCATTCCGGTATCCCATGCTCGTCACGTAAATTTCAAGATGCCCTATTTTCGGAACTTTTAAACAAAAAAAGACAGAACGGGTGAGGGGTAGACCAAACAGCCCCCATAATTTAAAAAATATATTAGGGAGAGAGGGAGATGGCATTGTAGTTACATTTACATCCGGGTGAGAGTTGAAAACTAATGAGATTTGGTTTTTAATATTAACACATCAGAATAGTATATTAGTATATTATAGTCTTCATGGACTACTGCATTTCGAACCTCCGGTTTCAGCCAGCTATGAAAATAGAAGACAGAAAATTTGCTTTTTTGTAAGTTTGGAATATCACTTGGGTGTTCTAATCTTTTCACAGGGAGGTTTAATGAAAAATAACCCCTTATAGTACGGACCTTGACGGTGAACAAAACACCCTTTTTCTATGATTTGGAATATGCTCTTTGGCCATTATCCTGAGATTCTCTCTCTCTCTCTCTCTCTCTCTCTCTCTCTCTCTCTCTCTCTCTCTCTCTACTAGCCCACACGACACCTTACGATTTACCCGGAAAATGTGTCACGTTGTCCTCTCAAAAAATAACCCAACAACATGAAATCGTTGATGAGTCATACACCCTTGAGCAACCAGATATACTTTTGAAGGGCTAGTAGCTGTAACCTTTTTAGATGTGTTTGCTATTTTTGTTTTCAATGTCGACTACAGCTTCTTGTTCTACATAGTGTTGCGCTTGTCATCTCTACCTGTACAAGTGTAAACTGTATCGATATTGTTCACAGGTGGATTCTGGTCGGAACTGGAATTCAAATGTAAACAATAACAGTGCGTTTTACACATATAGCCGCTGTGTTGACAAGTTGAGTGGTGGGTGTTTCAGCGTGCTTAGGGGAATAGAACAAGAACTTGCAATAGACATATATAAAAGAAAAATAGTGAAAAACATCATGAAAAGTTGCCAAAAAGTTACCTCCTGTCCGCGGTCTATCGTTACCAAAATATTTAATTTGTAGATTGCAATACATCACAAAATCTGTCAGAGGGTAATCTGTACAAATCGTGCTGCGGTTGGAGTGGGAAATGAATGTCTCCTCTTAATCGATGGAATATGGTAAAAGTGAAGTGGCAAAACATGAAAGTCTTAAAGTACGAGCCGCCACGTAAGCATGTTGGTTAATGATTTCAATATGTCCAATCTTTTTTCGTAAACAGGGAAACGTGTCCAGTAAAATGTTACTTTCGCTACTTGGCTTCCAGCATACATTATTTTACGTCCTTTGCGAAAACTGTCTTAAGACTGGCAAATATTAAGTCACAAGACGAAATTTTGGTATCGGGGGTGGCTTTATATCGACATGAATATTCGGGACACTTGTGAGAAACCTGTGTTTATGAAATGCAATGACTAAGCGTTACCATTTGATAGCAACTGGTCACATTCTCGCCAAGACCTGATCAACAGGTGGTTGAATTCAGTTTGTAAATCAAAGGGAACATCCGGGATACCAAATGTTTTTGTCGTTTAGTTAAATTTGTGCAACAGAAAATCGTTCACAAAATCTGTGCTTGTTGTTCCTTTTTCTGCTGACAAAGTATTAAAATATCAAGATATCACCAGCTTTGCTATGACATGGTCCTTCTCTCTAGATTCACCATGCTATGGGCATGGTCCTAAAAGAGGACATGCTCATAGCATGGTGAATCTAAAGAGGAGGACCATGCAATAGCTAGGTGAATCTAGTCTGTTTCATGGAAGTCGCACAATTGATCCGTCAGTCGCTTGTTTGTTTGTTTGTTTATTTGTTTGTTTTTGTTTATTCTGACCAATTTTTTCTTTTTGGCCTTTTTTTTCTATTCTTTTAATTTTTCTTATTTTTTATTGACTTGTTTACTGTTATTAAGTCAGAGTCCCCTGTGGCCAGGTTGACAGTTTTTGAATAACTTGTGTTTCTAGGTTTATTTGTTTGCCCTGCATTATTCAAGTCAAAAATCTCTTTAAAAGAACACTTCATTTATTTTCTTTAATGCATTTCCACATCTTCCGTACTCCGTTTCACTCATCTGTGAATTTTAACGTGTATTATACCCTGGACAGTTTGTTAGAAAGCGTTTTATGGCACGACGAAAGATTACGAAACAGCAGGTAAAGTTTTGCGATTCACTCAGAGGTACATAAGAAACATGCAGCATTGAGTACAGCCTAGACTCTCCACAGTCGCTAGCGCTGTGCCTTGTTTGTGCGCGCCGCGATGGGTCTGTACCTGTGTCTTGCAGAGCGTAAGCGTCCTCTCACAGTTTGTTGCTGAAGTTTTTCCAATATGGGTGGATCCTTTGCATAGATGAGTTCGCTGACTGTCACGCGGTGTGCTTTCATTATCCATAATCCACGAAGACAGTCCGTAAAGAAAGTAGTACCTGATTTTGAGTTTCTAAATATGAGCAATGTTTGCCTTACTTTAGCCTCAGATTTGAAAGGTTGGAGAAAAATCAGTTTCAGCTCCCGTTATGTACATGTAAATTAATGTCGGTGGAAACTTGGTGCAGATTAGTTAATTCACTGTCATGCGGAATACTTTGGTTATCCATAGTCCGCAAGGAAAGTTGTACCTGAGTTTGAGTATGAGTTTCCGACATGCAGAAATTCTTGTTTAACTTGAGATTAACATGTGTAAGGTGAGTGATAAAAACCGTTTCATTCTCCTACGGAAATGGTAAGTGAGGTGAGGAGTTGGTGTCAGAAATGTTGTCCTTCTCAAGGAAGCAGAGGCGAGTACTCGGTCGTGAGAGGGCGGTTTTGAGTTCCGAAAAGAACAGAAAAAACACCGGAGCGGACAAAAAGTCACAAAATGGCCGAATTTTCCCGTTTTTGTCTCGAACTTCAACGACATAAACTTGATATGCATATTTAGCCTATTTTCAAGCATATCCTTGACTTTCGTCCTACACACGGCCACCTAGCATCAGATTAAAAGCCTCTGCGGGTAGGTATAGCTTAAATCACAGTTGCGAGTGGACTGTGGCTTAAATGCACTCCAAAAACTAGGAGTATTACATTCTTTGTAGAAGACATTCAGCTACAACACAATCGGGCATCTTTCCCAAATTAATCGGAACCAAAAACAGCAAAGCCTTGCACACTTAAATCTCTTTACACCAGTGTAGAAGTTCTTGTTTAACTTGAGATAAACCGTCTTTATTTTTGTTCATCTTTCAGAGTATTTCAGTTCATATAAACAGCGATACTAAAAGCTCGTGAATTGTGCTTGATGTCAAAGGCATATGCATCTTTTCACGTTACAAGTCCTACGAATGAAAGGGCCAGAAACTCTAATGTTTACTTAATGCTTTTGTGGATTTTTTATACCGATTACACTGTCTTTTCCATGCCTTTAATCACGTTTACAACCCATTAATCAGTAATGTCAAAACAACCAGTATATTTTAATGTGCATCGACATTGTCTGCATTTCGATTTCTGCCTGAACTTGAATTGAATTATAAACAATTATAATTCAATCGGCGCATAAACATACCTCCTTGACAATTTCGATACTGGGTATGTCAACATTCGTCAGAGAATAGGCCTAGAGATTCTGTCGGTACATGAAACAAAATGAATACAATTCATGTCATGGTAGAGTTCATTATAGGTTTTAATTAAGTGAACGAGGCACTCTGTATATGTGGCAATCAGACTACAAACTATCATTATACTGAATGACGCAAGTCATTGACATTATAGAACACGACATCATCTTATAATCAATGGCCTACACAGATTCATGTCATCACAAAAACAAAGATCGAGGATATATTTATCCATGTACAGAAACTTTGAAACTTCGGATCTGATGGGACCGTGGTGTATTATTGTACAATGTACATTGTAAAAAGGAGTAAGATGGCGATGATGACACGGAGAACGCCATATCTTCTTGAGTTTGTTTCCATAAAAAAGTTACAAAAATATCAGGTTGTCGTCATCTTAAATACATAAACGCTCGATTAGGCCTACAGCGTTTAGTTTTGAAATCTGACACGTTTTACAAATACTTTCCACCGATTTTGTTTGAAAAGTTAGACTGTAAAACAGTCGCTGATGCGTTGAAAATCGAAAATCGCTGTCAATCAAATAGTTGTGCAAACCACAGCCTGAATCTCCAGGAGTGTATTTACTAGAACATCAAGAAATTCATTTATTTTTTTGATATCCTTTCGTACTTTTTCCATTGTTGGTGGAATTTTTCTCGGGATTGTTCACTGTCATGCGCAGTGCACGAAGATTGTCACGGGCAAGGTAAAACTTGACTGTGCTATACTGACTTGGCAAAGTACAGACTTGCTATTAGCATAAGCGTTCGATATGAAAGTTTTGAAAGAGAACAATTTATGCTCCGATCGATGGAAGTGTAGAGTACGTGACGTGAAAACATTGAAAAATTTTATTTTTTTCCTGACTAGACTCAAAGATCCTGCCGTGTGCAGGCGCTCTTTGGCCCTCGGCCTTAAACTACCGTGGGAGCCCAAGAGCGACCCTAAATGACTGAATTATTCAGTCTTCTTCCTTGAAAGTCAAATAAATATGTAGGACCTCTGTATGCTTTTCTCAAACTCTTGTCACTGACTTGATTATTTATAACCATGCAATTCTTGAGTCAATAAACCAAAGCACAGAAGGGCAACAATAACTGCCTTCTTGTTTATTTATCATAATTATATTTCATATGATCAGAGTACATTAAAAAAATCAAATGTACTTACGGTAGATAAAAAGATCATGCATGTTTGCCTAACTGACACTTACTAGAGCTACATCTGTCATCCAAACGATACACCGGATGATGATAAAACAGTCATACGCTATAAATAGGAGTATACATAAACACAGAAAAGAATTCAAACTGTACTGTTGAGAAATTATTTACAGCTCTTGATCCGTTGTCTTTACCCTTTCCTTAACCACTTGTGACTTGCCTTTTAACCTTTGAAATTAAATTTGAGAGAGTAGTTTAAAGACTGGAAATGATTCAATTGCGAGGACGGAGTTAGCACTGTGCTGGAAAAGATGGTTCTGATGTGGAAACAGCAGGGAGAGGGTTTTTGGCAGGTACAAGAAACGGTAATAGTACGCTTGTCTTAAGGAGATTTTTAAAATAAATAAATAGAAGAGTATCCCCTATGACAATGTTGAAAAACAAGATTCCTGGATTCTACCACAGACATAAATTTCTCTACTGTCAATGACTTAGCAATTTAGATGAGCAAGGACTGCGCATAATGATTACACACATTGGCTCAGTTTTAGCGAGCTGTGTTGAGAATCTTCTTAAGCAGGTAAATCAGCAGTGTTGTGGTGTTCAATTAAGTAACATGTACTTCATTTTGAATTCACTGACTGTGGAGATTTGTAACTTCTGAGTTAAATAATAGATATTATGTACAGGGATGACAGAAAATCGTAAAGATGGCAAAAATTACACATATTTCAAAATACCTCTGTATAAAATTAAAAATGAAAAATACACATGTACAGTAAAAAAATTATTAATTGGTGTGACTTCAATATAAGTATTCATTTTGTCAGACAAAATCACTCATAACTGTCATGCTGTCGTTATATGACAAGCAACGACACATTACATATTCTTATGTTCATACATGCATACATAGACATTATGGCAGATATCCATTTATATCCATGTCCTTTTAGTGTGTTAGCTGTAAAACTGGCATAGATGGCTTGCAAAAAAACAAGTTATTTACTGACCACTGTTTTGTCTCCTGTGGCTTTCACTAACAAGGTCCTGGGAACTTCTCACAACTCTAATCACATCTCAAACTTTTTTGGAATTACTAACTCTACAAACTAAAATTATCTCTACAGTACAGTACAGGTAACACTGGCACTATCATCTTTCATAAAACATTACAAATGCAGGGTTTCACTGTCCTTACAAAATCCCTTATCAACAACTTTCTTAAAAAATAGAGAGAAGTTTCAATACATCAGCTGTCACTGTGAAACAGCTGATACAAGCTTTACGCATTTTGCCAGAAGGAAAGAATATTTAACCCTTTCACCACCATGGTTTGTCCCAAGTCCATTTTTTTCTATGGTAAAGTTGGACCTGTATACAGGGAACTGGGAACTGGGGGTGAAAGGGTTAAAAGCTGAGGTCACTGGTGCCTTTGTTGAAGGCCATGCTCATTTCTCATGAAGATGTATGAAAATCATCATGTCATTTCTAATACATGTAGACACGTCCATTATTGACAGATGAAGGAAATCAGAGATATTCAGTTCTACAGAATGAAAACATCAATAGGTATGTCCCCATTTGACAACGGTTGTAGGAGCAATGCATTTTGCCTCAAAGTTTTGGGGAATTATCAAACAAACTAGAAATTGGGAGACATTTTCACGTGTGTTATTACATTTCTTTCCCTTCTTTACATTTTCCAAGATACATGTAGAATTTCAACATTTCTACAAACACATAATTCAAGAATTATCACATTTTTAAGTGTGGGACAGCCAAAAGAATCTGAGATCATAATTGTTGTCAATCATTTTGGAGTCGTCACTATTTCTTTCTCTTTCTTTCGTTGATGTGATTAGAGTATTGAACATTAAACATCAACAGGTAAAGGTTCACTGTGTCTTTAATACTTCAATGGAACAGGTGTGAAATTAAATTTCAATCACAATCAAAGTATGACATAGACATGATTTTATACTCCATGAAAAATTTAGGATTCATCAAACTAAGAATGACGCCAATAAGATGTCTGAAGTATACATGCATATCCCATGCATCGCAATCAGGATAAACTGTGACGATGGCAATAGCCTGTCTTATGATAATATAAACCATCTCTGAATTGAGTTGCGTTGACAAAGGATACATTAGAATGTCCTCATGTCTCCTCACTTTGCTAAAACAATGTTGATGAAATACAAACAGCATGCAGTACATAAGTAAACTTGACTGCTTTGATTACAAAGCACTTTGATGACAACCTGTACATTGTGTGGAAATTTTGAGTCACGAGTTACTTCTTAAAGTCAAAATATAAAAATCAATCGATCATGCACTATGTATCTTCATGATGATTTGATGTGATAACTTCACAATATTATTTCAGAAATAAAAATTATCCCATAATAATTTTCTTATATTTTAATGACTCAAATAAGTGATGAAACACCGTGGAAGTCCAGCCTGTTCTGTGATGTCTTCTTCTCCCCGTGTGATGGATGAATCTTATCCAAGTAAGTTCCAACATACTGTCATGTCACTTCCTGATCTATGATGTCACTTCCTGATCTATGATGTCACTTCCTGATCCATGATGTCACTTCCTCCAATTGAAATGACCTCAGTGAGGTCATTTCCCACCTGGCAATTCTATTTGCTTCAGCTAGGCAGTGTGGTTTCTTGTTGAACATACAAGCAACCATGGTCTCTCATATCTTTCTGTTGATCTTTAGTTAACTCACCAGTGATGTAAAAGACATTAAATTTTTACCAGTGTTGCCGATACATTCACTCTAGTACAGACAGAAATGTCAGCAGGGATAGACAGAATGTTGCAGCAAATTGTGACGTAGACATTGGGATGGTTTTAATGTCATGAATGGATGATACATTCAATAATAATCCATAATGTTTTCTGACATGGTTTGACATCCAGATCAGCAACGATCACTCCACTCGTCTTCAACTTTAGTCAAGCTCAGATACTTCAAGGAAGAGTGCACGGACATCAAGCATGGAAGCTAACTCCAAAATCCACTTGTGTAGGCTACTGTTTTCCAGGATATCACAGCTCTTCATGTCAGGATGACTGTGTGGATAGTAACTTTCATCCTGGAGTTGAAAAGTTGAAATATATCAGACATTAGCACTGGTTTCTTGGAAGTGTGTCCTATTTGATCAAAAATACCTTGGAAAGATTGTTATTTCATCACAGGTACATGTACATCAGGAACATTACTCATTATGTTGCGCTGAAAGAAAATCTAGTTATTCATGATTATTTGTCACTCATGCACAGCTCTGTCATCAATGGTAAGATTCTTGTTTGACTGACAATAACATTGAATCAAAGTTATGGACATTGCTGTGAAGCTCTTACAAATCACGTTGTTTAACAGTGGATTGCATTGATCTGTCTGCAATATGGGAACTAGCACGAACTAGCACATACAGGTACTGTTTAAAGTGAGGAGTTGCCAACACTGTCAGGTGTAACTATCGTCTAGGTGGTAATATTAGTCAATCACAAAGAAATCAACTCTGTGAAAGTTGAAACATTGTTTGGAAGGAGGTCAGATGTAGTCAAAACAACATCACCAGATCCGCACAAATAACACTTACAAATGCTGAATTCTGAGCGGGCTGTGTGTGGAAGTGTTGTGTTGCTGCAACTACTCGTGACCTCCTTCCAGACAATGTTTCAACTTTGGCAGAGTTGATTTCTTTTTTGTTGGCGGATATTACCGCCTAGATGGTAGTTACATCTGACCATGTTGGCAACTCTTTATTTCAGACAGTATGGCTAGTTTCAATATAGTCAACGGTTCACTGTAAACCTCTGTAAAATGAAATTTGTGGTTCACAGAGACACGTGGTCAAAATTTCTTTCCATAACATCATTTTCTGTCGCTGCTCAAAAATCGTCTCCTTGAAGCAATCAACTTTTGACTCCACTAATGACAAGTTATGACAACATTATGCAGCATGTTAAAGGTTTCACTTTTCTTGATTTTGATATTAGGCCGTTAAAAGAGAGTCTTTGTTTGCCGTCCTTGGATTTTTGAAAAACCTACCAGCCAGGCAGGCAAAAACCAAACACAGACAAAAAACACAAATGTATGAACATAAGCTCATTCTTTATTTGTTTCTTTAGGAAAAATAATATTTTTGTTTGTAGTAGTGTTAACATTGTGTTTTGTTTTCTTAATTTTCTCAGAAAACCTACAGAATTTTATTTAAAACGCCTTATCAGGTTTTTTCTGGAGTTAAAATGTCAGAGGAATTGACAACCATGGAAAGAGAGATGAGACTGGACAGACTGAATTATGACAAACTTACTTTGAAGCCTCTATGGTATCTCAGGGTAGCGTGACAGAATACAAATCGTAGCATCAACAGTCGCAGAAATTCATCCCCATAGAATTGCATGTAGGTATGATCTGTAAAGTACAACACATATTCTTGGCTACATTTCATGGTTTGATTGACATTTAATAATTGCAGATATGGGAAATGAATGTTCCTGTAAGAGGCTGTGTAATTGTGAGACTTTAAAGACATAAGGATAAGGCAGGAAAGGTGAAATTTAAAAGCCAGTTGATCACATGACATTTACATATCAAGTGGGATAGGGCATGAAAGCCACTTGACACAACTTGATAATTTTACAAATTCTATTGAATCAGAAACATGAATTTTGTGAGAAATACTCTTTGAATTGGCACTTCTGGTCTTCTTATCTCCATCCCCGAAAATCTAAGATCTATCCATTTATGTACAGTCAGGGGTTTGTGTGTAAGATGATGACGTGTTATCAAGGAGAAGATTAATCTAAAATGTGTCTGCCTTGCAGTTCATGATTCCTCATACCAAATAAACAAGGAATCTAACAACAAAACATGGCATAGATTACTTTAAGGAACCATTGCGCTGATGTTACCATAAAGACGACAACATCTACTCCCTGATTCCTACTATCTTTTGTCTTGGTTTTAGTGTTTCACACATTAATTTTTGTAAACTTACGTCACACAACACTGAGGGGAAACAATAGTTTCAAAATTTAACATCAATACAATATGCCTATGTCCCTGATAGCACATATCCTGCCAACAATCACTCTACAACACCAACTTGTCTCCCAAAAACTAGTCTAAATAACATCAAACACACTAACCAAAGAACACAAAATACATGCGACTTGAGGTCCCATGATAGCGCCCTCTGTGTTGCGTGACAACAATTTATTCATCCCTGATTCCCTGAAAACAGCACCACGATCACTATCGATAGCAACTGATTTGGGCCAAACATGTGAATCTTGCAGTTTTGAGGCACATACTAGCAGAACAAGAACATGAAGAACTCACCATAAAAGAGAGTTGTTTCCAATGATATCACAATGTTACCATATATATTTTGTGAGAAAGACAACAAATTATTTATCACATCAAGTCAGGATGCCATGATGCTGTACTGCCATCATTAAAATATGTGGCTTTGTTGCTTGAAATGTTAGAAGAGAAAGTTTGAACCAAAATAACTTCTGACATTGCATAGTTTGACAAAACTGTTTGTTGCATGGAATTAGATCACCAACAGGGGGAGTCTTACCTAGAGTCCTGGACTTTGTAATGAGTTGAGCTACCTCCTGCATTACCATCTTCACATGCTTCTCACACTTCTCCCACAATGCAATGGGTATGTCAGCAATGTCACTCACATGGCAGAATGCAGTCAGAGGAGAGTACAGGAACAAGGTAAATAAGTTCCCTTTTGTGTTCTGGTCTTGTACGTTTTTGGGCAGCGTGGTTGGAGACATGAGACAAACTACTGGCTGGCCAAATAAGTTGGGAATATTCTGCAAAAGGAAATGACAATATTACGTGAGATGGTGTCTTGGGAAAGGAATACCAAGGATAGTTTTATTTTATAAACATCTTTGACCATGATAGCGCTCGTAGTTGTACATTGATTTCTCATTGTTTGTGCAGCATATACCACCCATCATAGATTTTATTTTATATTTATCTCTTAGAAAACTCATTTTTATTTCGTATCTTTTGGGTTGATTTTTATTGATTATTTTTATAACACCTGTACATTCGTTTTTCTTCCTCAGGTCACTTTGCATGAGTGACTTTCAGGTGTCAGTTGATATATCGCGACATTTTTGGGGTTGATATCTGAATCTTAATGAAGAGATAAAATAAACTTCCATACAAATGACTGACATCTTTTGAACCCATGAGTGAAACAGTAAACTTTACAAATGCACAGTGGAAGACAAGTCTGGCAAAAGCAATCACCGAGTTTCAATATCCTCTTATCATGAGGTAATAATGAAATATTGCACTAAACTGATTTAAATGGCAGATGGGAACTTTCAATTTGATTATTAGTCAGCAAGACACAAACCAAACTTGATTCACCTAAGCATGGAGCCAAGAAAACAACAGCGCCCTCACAGAACAGATCACTTACTTTGAAGACAGTGCTGTTGTTGCTATCAACAACCAGAAACAAAGGCTTTCTTGTGTAAGGGTACAGATCTCCTGGGTGTAAACTGCAAAGAGAATTCAAAATGATTTGAAGTCTGTTATACATTTCATAAGCTTATTTTTCACTTGTGATGAAAGGTAGACTGAAAGATGCAGTCGTATATGGGTACTCAACTCCAATGCCAACAACGACTGAGGGCGCAGTGTAAGTTACAATGGTGAATGAGGTGTGCATGTGAGTCATTACGTGTTGTCCTTGTGCCAAGGTACTTCAACATACTGGCTGCAGACATAAAAAAAATTAAAACAAAATGGCCGCCTTATTGGATCATATCACAAAGCCAATCAATGTGCATATGTATGCTATAGTGTATTATCCTTGTACCATGTTTAAAAGAAATGGGCCAGGGCACACTGAGATGTCTGCATGGACGCACTTGATGAACGCACACTGTACAGTGGTTTGCTTCGAATCATTGGCAATACTGTCTAAATTGAGGAGTTGCTAACACTGTCTACTGTAATTATTTCTAGGCTGTAATATCAGTCAATAATGAATAAATCAACTTTGGGAAAGTTGAAACATTGTCTGGAAGGAGGTAGCAAGTAGGCAAAACAACACCACACATCAACACACTTCCTGCTCAGAACGCATCATTGCAAGCATTATTTGTGTGGATCTGGTAATGTTGTTTTGGCAACGTCTGGACTCCTTCTAGACAATGTTTCAACTTTTGCAGAGTTGTTTCTTGTGATCGACTGATATTACTGCTAGATGAAAGTTACACCTGACAGTGTTGGAAACCCCACAATTTAGACGGTACTTGTACATCTAGTTCCCGCATTGCCAATGGTTCAACGTAAACTACTGTAAGTACGCTGGACTTCACTCGCAGGGACTAATAACGTGAAACCTATTACTGCCATCCCTCTGTCACAAGTACAACAAGCCTTACCAGTGCATTTCTTTAAGTAGATGTGATTTCTTAGTGACTTGTTCCCCTGGTTCTCGTCTGTTATTTGTTACAACTCCACCATAATCATAAGCTCCTTCATCTTCAGGTCTGTCTGATCCCTGTGAGCCATCAGCTGATAGGTATATCAATAAAGCTGCATTTGGAGGTAATTCCTAAAGATTGGGGAAAAAACAGATTTCAGTGAAGTAATTCTCACAGACTGGAAGCAGGGTTAACACATTAAGTAATTGGGGGGGAGGGGGTAGCACGATCAGTAAAGCAATTCCCACAGATTGGGGGTAAGAAAACATTTCAGTGAGTTTCATTTCAAAGTAATGGGTCACAAACATGTTTGGACGTTTGTATTACGTATTGCAAGATACCTCTACACAGCAAAATGCATATTATATCGTAAAGCAATAGGGTCATAGTATTCTTGGCCAGATGAATTGAAATCGGTAAATTGCATGGGGGCTGCTGTAACTTTTCTTTGATTCTTCCTGTATGTGGTTTCTTGTACAAATAATGGAAAGCTTACAAGGATGCATGACTTTAATATGTCATGATTACTGAATT
>LD346591.1:42708-56640 GCA_001465055.1 Ptychodera flava
TTTGATCAAGTTTGAACACTAAAGAGGCTATTACTGTCAAAAGCTTTGATCAACTTTGAACATTGAAAAGGCTATTAATATGAAAATCTTTGATCAAGTTTGAACACTAAAAAGGCTATTAATATGAAAATCTTTGATCAAATTTGAACACTGAAGAGGCTATTACTATTAAAAATTTTGATCAAGTTTGAACACTAAAGAGGCTATTACTGTGAAAATCTTTGATCAAGTTTGAACACTAAAGAGGCTATTACTGTGGAAATCTTTCAAGTTTGAACACTAAAGAGGCTATTACTATGTAAATCTTTGATCAAGTTTGAACACTAAAGAGGCTATTACTGTGAAAATCTTTGATCAAGTTTGAACACTAAAGAGGCTATTACTGTGAAAATCTTTGATCAAGTTTGAACACTAAAGAGGCTATTACTGTGGAAATCTTTCAAGTTTGAACACTAAAGAGGCTATTACTGTGGAAATCTTTGATCAAGTTTGAACACAGAAGAGTGACTACCCTGTTCAGAATAAAGACTACCGGTATTATCTGTGAAGTCATAACACTGCAATTATTCCCTGGGGAGCTGCAATCATTAACAAGAGTTCTCTAATGTGTTCAATGGACCATTGTTTAATTGGTAGATTATGCAGCAATGATTGCGGTATTGGTGCTATCACTGCTTGATTGAATGCTGCTACCATTAACATGTTCAGCCTTACACTTGATGTCTTCATTAATCAGATTAGGAATTCTGCCTAATTAAATTAAAAGCCGGCATAAAAAATTCTTCCTGACAGAAGAGGGTTTTGATATTTTTTGTCCATAATTTTTGATCCATAACATTTACTGGATCTAATGCAGATTTTTTGATTAAGTCGCATCCACACAATGAAGATATTTCTCTTCAAAGGTCAGTTTAATTGTCATTTACTATACCGGTATAACTTGGTTCTGTAGTTGGCAAGGGTAATATGTCTTTCTTGCAAGGTACATGTGTGTACGTGAGAACTGTCAAACTTCACCTTTTCTTTTTTGCACTTTCAATTTTTCATTTATTGTAGGGTAGTTTGAGGTAAAAACTCAGGTTTACTTGTCCTGTTCATATTTATATCACTAATAAAATCTCAAATAATTCAAGAAATATGTTTTACAATCTGAATATAAATTCTTAACAGGGGTGAGAAACAAAGTTGTCTTGTCAATACAACATGCTAACTTTCATATCACAGAGATACTGATATATACAGGCCATTAACCTGTCAATAAAATCATTTTATAGGTTATAGCTGGCCCACATAAATCCCTTTATGGCGGTAGGGAACTGTTAACGAGTATTTTGTGTTACAATTCAACAAATCAGTTTAATGTTATCATAACAACGTTCCTTAAGGGAACTATCCTCTTTCAGATGGTAATTTTCATAAATTCAAAGTTATGTTTTCTCTTGACTATATGTTCCTACATCAGCAATTTTCTCAATGATGTTATTGACAAGCATCTAGGCCGTCCAAGGACCTTTGATATTGTACTTAACAGTTCATGGAACTCTGGTGTGTCTTGTAAAACAACTGTGAAACACAAATAGTCTGTATCATTTTGGCGATGAACCACAGTAAGTTAATGGGAAACAATTTGATTCAGATATTTCCAGATTTGATAAAGTGTGAAGGAAATCCAATGTGGGCATTCATAGCTTTTTCCAATCCAAGTTTGTTTCTCATTCTATCCAATTATGATTGAGGACATAAAATTGTCTGTTGCTATGTCCAACTTTAACCTTTTTTAAATGTTATACATTTTAAAGTAAAAAATAACCAGCAAAACATACAGAATATTACATATTTTTATTATTTCTAACTTGCATATTATGTGGTTACCAATCTCTAAAGAACAAAATATGTCAACTTTGGCCATTTTAAAAAGTTATACATGAAGACAAAAACATTACTCGTTAAATTGTTGCTTGCTATTTAGCTGATACAAACTACTACATATGATTTTAATCATCAACTTGTGCAGCATATTTGCATTTACAGTTATTATAATTCCCCTATGGGGTAAACAATGAATTTACGTCAAAAAGTGACTTTTAGCTTATTACTGAGAAACTACGTATGGCAGGTATGTAGCATGCAGACTGGCATTCTACACTCTGATGTTATTTGCCTGTTGGGTATCATCATGAATTCTCTCTAACTGACATTTTTGTATCTGTATAATCGAACTGTAGATTAATTCATCCTCTTCAGTGAGAGCTAGGTTTTAGTATTTTTCTTGCAGCATACAACAAAATTATGAACATACTGATGCAAACATCCTTTACCCTATGTATGTAATATACTAGTCTTGTATCTCCAGGGCAGTATTAAAGTTTCTCCGGTATGTGTGCAGATACATAGACATGAATGTCACACAGCTCAATTTTCATATGTATCTTCACTAAGCTGGATTTTGCTGCCCTTCAGCTCGGCTGTGTGTCATTTGCATAACAGAATTTTGTTCACTAGCGTCACAGTATGTCCTGATAGTTGTCCCTTAGTACAGAGCAGTCACACCTATCAACAGTTAGTATATGATGCTGGTGGGTGGACAGTGTTGTTATCAAACTATGAAAGACTTCCTGTGTAATAATAACTTCATGTTCCACATGAATGTTTTCTATCTTGCTTCAAATACTGGAGTCAGTCAGTACACTTTTCTAATGGTGAAAGTAATCAAGGAAATTACATGTCAAGAAACACTTGATTTACCGGCAAAATACTGGAAATTTTTCTGTAAGTTTACTCATAGTTTTTAATTTCCAGAAGAATATCTATGGATATCTGTCATTGGACAATGCTATAAAATAAGACAGCAAGAAGAGTAATGTCATGGGAAATGTGCAATATATCAGATATTGATGAAACTACCAGACTTGAAGCAATTACTGCGATACATTCCACGAGTCGGACAAATATCATGTCTGGAATTTGACAAGCAATTCCTGGTGCATGTACTGTACAATAAATCAGAATATTATTACAATTTTTAAATCAGCACTGGCATTTATAGGAATGGAAGATGTGACATAGGAAATTATTTTGTTTTAATGTACCACAACAACTTCAAATGAGATATCCCCATTCATGTATTATTTCAGATAGCTGGTTCTAATCAACGCTACAGATCACATGAAGAAAGTTATTACACTGACTTAACAGTGGGTACAAATCTAACCTGTCACCAGCTACAAGATACCTGTGTGAAATGGACTGAGATAATCACAGATATGCTGCAAACAGGAGAGTGTACATTTGTACTTGGAGTCACTGATTATAAATCTCTGGAACTTGCTGCTGGCTGAAACATGAAGTCCTTTATTGGATGGGACATGTATGGCCACAATTCAATGTCATGGAGTTTGCTGATCAATTTCAGATATAAACTATCTTGATATACCTGGTATCTATACGGTACACGGTGCTATTAGTCAAGCTGTGCGTGTCTGCAATCTGCTTCAGCCTTGGAAGATTTCAAACCAGAATTGGTTTTTAGTACAAACTTAATTTAGTTCAATGATGGAATGGTATGTGAGACATCTGTAAAATGGATATGATGGCCAAATACAATGTCATCTGAATATAAAATTGGTCAGCTACATTTGTAAATGTTTTAAAGTTGCTTTTTAAAGGGCAAGTTAGCTGTATGTTTTGATGACTTCATAATTTTCCATTTTTTAACGTCAACTGTATTTTGTTATTCCATTCCCAAAAACATGTTGAAACACCTATTTATTTAACTTGCCAACACAGTGTTGTGTAAAATCCACTGTACAGTTATTGTTTACATTTGAATTCTACTCCGGACCTGATTTCACTTGTCAACAATAACAATGCAGTCTACACACGTATAGGCTGAGTTGACACGCTGAATACTGTGTTATATCAACATGATGTGGGGAGTAGAACTAGAAATTATGGTTGACATTAAAAACAAAAATAGCAAAAAAATTAATTATGAAAAGTTAAAGCTAATGGCTCTTTAAGAACAAATTATACCACATTTAAAAATAATATACATTACTCAGATAAACTTGGTATGATGTATGACTGAATACAATAACATCTGGGTATAAAATTGTCCATCTAAATTTTGGAAATTTCTTCAATTACCAGCAGAGACATCAGATGTTGAGGTATTTTTCCATCTATCTATGCTATTTATACAACCTTCATGTAGCTGTTGTTTCCGTGGAAAAAAGCCTAATAAACATGAATATGCTATTTGCATTCCCTTTCCCATCAGCAGTCACCATGGAAACAAATCTCTGATACCGCATGGGAATTGTATGTTAAATTTTACATCTGGCTTCTGCAGCTCCAGGGAACACAAGGCAGATCGTATTCCATTACCTTTGGCTCTGTCCACCATTAATAATTCCATTTCTTTCTGCAGAAGACCGTCCTGCTCCTAGCACTGAAATATCATTATCTAATATTTGCCAACTTCTTCAGTGATCATTTCTGTATCTTTTGAAAATTATACAGGCTTTGATAAGACTTTCTCTTACATCTTTCAGGCTCGCTTTGCTTTTTTGACATTTTGAGCAGAATATTAACTCACACAAAATGTATATCCAGTATTACTGAATACAGTTCATATATCTCAGTGATCTCATTCTATATTTAAGCAAGACTTCATGAAATGCAGATTTTGAATAAAATTATGTTTTCTTCATACAGCCAAGTACTGTTACATGTTGCTTGTTTTGTATACATAATGCCCACAAGTCATCTATCTTTATTCATGAATCTATCTTAATTCATTGATGTTTTTATTTTTCACTTAAGTGTACTTTTCTAGAGCACACAACCATAATAACAATTACAGGACTGTAATGGCTGTAATTGCCTCTTTTATATGTAAATCATGAGACATATCTTATTTCACAACAATGATGCTCTATTACAGAGTCACGGTAACGTGTACAGAAGAGTGCAAGAAGAGGCATGAACTAACTTGATTATTGTTATAAAGTATTTCATTCTTAAATATTTTTTACACAACTATTTTAATATTGACTTCATCGTATTCCAAGAAAGAGGTCATGGAATTTCCAAATGAGTGAATAAAACCCAGCATACTGTACTTGTAGGAAAGAACACAGATCATTGCCAGTATGGTTAGACAGTTACATTTTATCCGAGCCATCAAACATTATCAATTCTTCATTGCAATTGGACAAGCTACGGGAATTAACCACAGTTTTGAGGTGTCCTTGCATTTCCTACAGCTTCTTAATGATCTATTTTTTCACACAAAGCTTAATGAATGATCTGTGACACATAAATGATATGATACAGCGTATCTTTCATCTCCTGTCTTATGAGATCATCCCTCTTAATTACAGGTCATGCAGACAATAATTTGGTTTTTAAATGCGTCATTTCTGGTCAATCAACTACCTTTTCAAATTGATTGGACGTACAAGATACAAGAAAGTATTGCTTTCACCACTGTCTCTATAGTGTCTTTCAAACAAATTCTCATTGCTGACACACAGCAGTCCTGTAATAGGATTAACAGGTACTATCTGTTATACATGTATCTAATATTCTCATCATCTCAAATCTTAACAACACTTGACAGCCAATGACAACTTGTACAATAACTGAACCAAATGTAATTATTACCTGTTGTAGCAGTTAATTTCATATCACATACTCTCAGTTGTTCCCCTGGTACACAACTAAACATGCTTTTTTAAAACAGACTTTTTTCTTGTGAGCAGATATTTGCATGACTATTGCCAGGTAGCAGCCATTTTGAAACTTTAAAAATTTTACTATCAGGGGCATGTACAGTTTATGTGTACAAGAACACAGAGAGGACATACGACTGTCTGCACTCTGGATCAGGCAGTTATTTCATCACAAACTAAAGCTTCCCAAACTGAGTACTTGGTTAAGTTGGTTGCGTTGAATGGCAAAATAACTCACTAGCATTGCAAATGGTTACGAAAAACTCATATCAAGACATTTTGCTAGATGTCAACTCAAGGAAATGAAATGTTGCTTTTCAACAATGCAACTGCGGCATGGGATTCATGTCTTGCACATGCTCAGTTGAGATCAAAAGCCTTTTCCTAGCTTGTACACCCCTAAAAAGATAGCTTGCAACACCAACAGTCGCAGTGAGTATTTGAAGTACGACAATGCTTATGAAAGATATACAGGTACCGTACACAGGGAGAGTTCAGTAGGTACTTGGTACGATGGGAATATTATGTCTTTGAGTGCTACTTTTCAAAGTGAGTGACATTTCTTTAAGTTACAATATAGCAAAAATACTGATGTATAGTTTATTAGAAACAAATATTGAAGACATGTATTTTTTTAGAAACAATCACTTGACAGGTCTATTGGTTAGCCCTCACCAAAAATACAAAACGACAATTACCTGGTAGGTTGCAAGGTGCATTGAAAAGAAGCTGGCAACGGTTCTACAAATTGATAATTTCATATGTTGTCATCGACATAACAAGAAAACATTCAGACAAATGAATGTTCTAATCCAATAGAGTTTTAAGGTGATGATTTAAGGTAACTCTCAATGCATGTTGCCATAGAAACAAGGACTGCAAGGATGAAAGCTATCTCAGTAGCCCACATGGTAGACAATTTATAGGAATAATCTTTAATCTTCTGTTCCTAAAAGCAATGAAAAAGCTGTCTGATTGCTCAAAGTACTACATAAGAGCATTTTTATCCAAGCTGCAGCTAAAAAGAGCACTCAGCAGCACATGTACACGACCACTCTTGCCTTGATATTTCATGATGGAGTTTACGCTGTAATAACAAATCTATCCTGTTATGACAACCAACTATGAAAACAACATGCTATCAGAGCAAGCACACCCAGCTCTGTAATCTAGAATTCTTGGAATACAATGAGCAGAATGCTACCTGTTATATAGAAATATTATTTATTTTGACAACAAAATTTGCATCCATGCCCCAAAGTCTGCTATAGTCTGCTTACAACCATGTACCGGGTAGCTCTACAGTTTGCATTGTAGCTATTGATGCTACATGCACTGAGGACAGAATAGAATCCCTGAAGGCACCAGTAAAAGACATCAAACAGATTCCATCAACAAAACTATTGTTACATCTTTGGATAGATGGAGTTGGACAAAACAACTACTTCCATTTCAAAAAGTGGCATAGTGAATGTTCTCATGATTTTTTTGCTTCTTGAAGAAAATCATCATGCAATAATCTGAATTAATCTTCAACAAAAATATCAATTTACTGAGTACCATGAAGTGTACCGATGATTTTCTGTTACCTCTTTAATGACAAATCTCATCTGCAAGTTCAACTACCTGAATAGTGAGCAGTACCTTCAACTTTAATAGTCAGTCCCTACGTGTAAACGGAGTCGATGACACCTTAAATGTGTGTTAATCACAAGTTCTCTTATACAGTAACTGGCTTTTATTGTGTCAAGTAGTAGTGTGGGTTTCTGCTACTTTTTTTGAACAGTACTATGATATCAGTATCTGTGTATGAATAACAAACAATACCAAGATAACATCTATGTAATGTTCCATGGTGTTCAAAGATTTGTATATCTGACAAATTAAGCAATGATTTTTCTACATATATGTAAAGAATTACAATTACGTTCATGAGATTTTTAAACAGGAACTTCCCCTATAAAAACCGGATTATCATAAATCTATGCAAGTGTAAAAAAGCCATACTATTGATCGGCCATGGGGTTCTGTTATTATTACATATATTCTATCTTTTATTTTCATCATTTATCGAGAGAATCGACGATTAGTCGTGCGCACTACTTGTCTGTCAAAGCTTTAGGGCGACCCTGCGGAGTTATATAACACTGAGATCACTGTACTGAGGCATCGAATCAGTTTTCACTTTTCATTGGTCAACGCCGCCACACCCTCTATTTTGATTGGCTAAACTATTTTTTACTTGTTTATCAAGGATGACGTAAGAGGAACGTCGGAGGGCTCGAACTCTGCTTGTGATCGCTCACACATGTACCAACATGCCATAGATAGCCAAACGAAGAGAACTTTGAACATGGAACGCTTTTGATTTTTTCACATTTTGAGCTTGAAATTCTTCTAAATGATCGGTACAAATAACAGTTTGAACATTTTTACCGGAAATTTAAGAGTAAGATATGGCACACGTAACTTGACGAACAATCAAATTTCAGTGTTCACCGTGGCACACAAGCGCTCACTGTTATCAATAGCGTGTAGAACACACAATGACAGAATAAACTGCAAAACTGCATGCAAAAGTGACTTTCTATTGTAAACAGGAAATGTCCGGTGAGAAAACTACTGGCAAAAACGTCTCTGAAAATGTTAACTGTTTAATTGGCTCTGCTGCACCCGCAGTTACGTGTGTTTTGATGTATGATGGCCGCCGTGTTACAGCAGCCACTGTGTATCCATGGAGCTAGAAACGGACGTCGCCCGTTGTCAATGTTTTGACTCGCTGACAAACAAACTGCTCTTCCGGATAAAAATCATCCTCACACTATAATAAGTACATGCAATTTTCTTTGTCGTAGTTTTTAATCGGTAACGTCATGTACTTTACTACAATTAGCATCGAACCAAAGTGAAATGAAATCTTGTAGACGACATTTTGTGCTTACAAACAAAAATAGTTTCGGGTCAAAATTGGTAAATACTCATTAACATAAAGGAATGGCATAATGTTTTCGGTATTGCACTGCAGTGCAAATACCGGTAGCATGCGTGCGCTTCGATGCAAGTAAACTGTGGTACATATGTAATAATGTACATTATCACACCAGGATATTGATGAAGCAAATGCAGCAATCTGATTGGTTGAGACAAGAAAAAGACCGTGGTATATTCATGATATAGCAGGTTGGCACATGCGTGAGCTCTCAGCAAGAGCAAAAATCCTATCGCTCGTGCATATATGTCGTGATCTGGTCAAAATCTTGTGGTATGCCATTGCTGGGTGTGCTTTATTGCTTAATTATTACAAAATGCTGTAAATGGCAAAAGGAAACACGGATAAAAATTCTTATCCAAATATGAAATTATAAATAAGGCAAGCAAACTGAATACTTTTAATCTTTCCATGAAAGTGGGTGAGATATAGACTGCACAAAGCATACATCATCTGCAGAATGACTATAAAGTCACTGTGGAATATTCTACATAAAGCATACATCGTCTACCGTATGTAGTGAGTACAAAGTGTGGAATGCATGTATCTGCCAGCACACAAACAATGAATGATGGTTGTTTCAATGTTATCAATCACATCCGGTAAATTAGCCATCCATCAGTCAGTTCAGTCTATTATAAAATTCATGAGAAACATAGTTTGACTCTCTTACACTGTAAATTCCCACCAAACATGCACCTTAACCACTTGAATTTATCAAAAATGTTTCAATTGACAATCTTTGAATTTTCCAAGCGAAATTCAATTAACTGTAAGCAAGGAAATGTCACAGTATATGACATGTAATAAGGAAAATTTATTACTTTATGGTAATTTGTGCTGTATTCAGGTATGCAATATTTAATTTTCAATTTATCAGTCTTGCCTGAGAGCCTTTGCCATGCATCAATGCAGTGCAATCATAATGACACATACTCTTCAGCAGTAATATCTCTATGTACCGGTACTCTGCAACTCCAAACTCTCAAAATTACACAACAAAGAAACTTCCAATGGTTTGCTACAATGCCATAATGACGGTCAAATTGCACTTACAAGTCTGTCTTACAGAGGTCAAGGAGTTCACATATGAAATACACATTTTAAGTATAGATAAATTATCAATTTTGTTTCAGGATAGCAGAAGGGAATCTGTCTATAACAATACTGTATATTAACAGAGTGAAAACCCTTCTTTGTTGCATACTTTGGATAGTGGAATACGGTACATGTATTTTACATTAGGCTAACGAGAATTTCTCAACATCCATAGCCTTGAATATTTTGCTAGCTACATTATATTAAAATCAACAGGTGCTACATCAACAGAGCAATTTAGTGCTGTACTTTGCCCTGGATGACAAGGAAACTTGAACAACCTACCGGGTTACCATTACCTGCATTGAGACAATCAGATATGTGCAATATACATGTATTTTTCTTCTAAGAAAAAATATGTATTAAAGACAGTTACTGTGCTAATCCTGTTGCACGGTAATGATATAAATACAATTTCAAAGAAATCAAAATGGTTAGGACGATGTACTGAAATTATTAGAATATAACAGAAACTACATGTACATGTACTTTAATTGAGTATCACAGAGACTTTTCACGACCTGTGAAGTCTGTTTTTTTACCAGTTTTATACACAACATGTTCTATAAGGCATATGGCATTCAATATGAGCACTCAGGATTTCAGAAAGCAAATGTGCCAAAAATAACTACCGGTAAAATGTGACCTTTGTTGATGTGCAATTCTGGAGTATGGGATAGCTGTAATATTTACATTAGGGATTGAGAGAGGGAGAATAGAGCTATGCAAAGTAGAAGGTCAGAAAGGGCCCCCGAGAGCATCATCATCAGCATGAACTGAATCAGATACAAATGTATGTACCGCTATGCCTCAAGCAACATTGGTTGTTTCCTAGTCTGTTGACACATGTACATGTATAAAGCATATGCCTGTGCATATGCAAGAATATCATTATCATGTACTATACCCATTATCACTCCAATTTTGCATTTACTGTAAAATATAAGCCATAATATTTTACGGTAAAAGTCAAGATACGTAAGATTTTTGGAGTTTGATCGTTCTCAAACTGCAGTTGCAACTTGAAATTAACAGAGTAAACAAACAAACAAAATTGCTTCTGCTGTCCACAATTATCTAGCACAATTCATATCTGGAATAGTTTGAAGCACAAAGAGTTTTAGAGATATCGACTGTAACACCAGAAAAAGTAGTTCGTGTGTGACTTTTGTTAAGTCCTATTATCTTTTCCTTTGAAGTTCCATGAGATGTGGAAGAATATTGTCATGTGTGGTGTTTCTTCAATGGAAATGTCATTTAGTTTAAGTATGAAGACTGTTTACATAAATATTTCCATATTTATGTACGGCTGAATAAAAAGTTACTGAGCCTAAAAAAATTAGGAATTTTCCTGTATTTTTTTGAAATTTTTGGTACGGGTGTGAATTTGTTACTACTGAATATCTCCTGTTCCTTATGTTGTATCAGCATGCGTGTCAATTGTGTCTGATACATCAGAAATGACACTCATGCTGATACAACAAACTTGAGGAACAGGTGATGTCGAGTAACAACCTCTACATACACAGATACATGCAAATTTAACCAGTGATACTCTGACATAGGACACAAACTGACTGCAGGGTTTGCTTTCCGAAGTCAACTCATGACTTGATGAATTCAAAAACTTGTAAAAGATATAAATATGACATTCTCTATGATGGTAAACATAAAATGATGACAGAAAATATTTTTATCAAACTGATACTATATAAAAAAAAATACAGTCAAGGACAGTGTGCTCACATTCAGTTTGAATTGTTCCATTCAAGGATATTTAAACCAGAAAAACAAGAATGACAAAAGCAAATAAGGTCTGCATCTTAGGTACTGGAGGTCATCTTTAGGAACATGCATATCAACTTCTATAGCAATGGGACAAGCAGATCCTACATACATAAGCAAATGTCAACAAAAAAATTAGCCAGAGAAGGTTTGACAAAAAAAAGGTTGGAAGAGTGGGGAAAAAATAAAGAGTGGGAAAAAATGTACAAGGGATCTGGTAAAAAGTAATGCTACCTCATCAATCTTCTAGACCCTACCCCCTCCTGAATATCAAATGTTCCACCCCTTTGTTGATCATATTTACTTAGGCCAGATGACAGGAAATGTATTTACAACCTTGGGCATTTTATAATTAATGCTATGAGTGCTATCATTTGAATGTAAACAGCACTTAAATTAGTTACAGATAGTGAAATGCCTTCCTTTGTGGGGGGTGATTACGACATCTGGAATTATCCTGGATCTAAATTTCTCACCAGTTCTTGTGTTTCTTACATGGAAATGTTACAAAAATTGATCCGCAATGAAAAAATACACCTCAGCTTTGTTTTCTGGATCAAATTTTCCTACAAATCGATACCAAATATGACAAAATTATGTTCACAGCCTTGGAAACTGTCTCACACCATTGATGGGTTGATGTGTGGGTCATTTGAGGTCACAAACAGAGAAAATTACCTAAAATCTAAAAATTTGGGGGTTTCCCAACATTTTGAACAGAAAATTTATCTAATACATCCTACGGGACTTTTGTACCAAATTACAAAGCTATTTTGAGAACAAGTTTTCTTGACCAAAAATGACAAAATTGTCTTAAAAATACAAATTCGGAATTTTCAGGACAACTTCCACATATCTCTATTGTAATCCCTTGACATCTGTACAGCAAATATAAACGCTGTCTGTCCAGAGGCTTGAAAATGAAAATATTTTTTACGATTTTTTGACCAAAAATGACAAAAATTGCCCCAAAACAGTAATTTTTCCAATTTTGTCGTAATTTCAACAAATTAGAAGGGTAACACCCTTGCAAACATCGAACCTAAATTTGAGAGAAACTGGGCTGGCGGTTTCAGAGAAGAATAATTTTTACTTAAAATGAGGAAAATAACCAAAAAATTCAGCAAAAATACAAAATTCAAAATATCTTTACGATATACATAAAACTGTATGAGGTCTAACTAAGGTACTTGCATACTAATTTTCAAAGCAATCAAACCAGCGGTTCTTGAGTTATTGATTTTTGACCATTTTCACATTTTTAAAGCTCATTTGCATAATTTGGGCACTGCAAACTTCATTTGAACAAAATCATATCTACAGCCCAGGATGCATCCACAGACCAAATACCGCACTAAAAAGAGCAGCAGTTCGAGAGTTTTTGGAGTTGACGGACATACTGTACGTACATACATACATACACACATACATACAGACTTCAGCTTATATGATAACCTTACATTGGTATAACCAAATGTGAGCTAATAATGAATACATGCCTTACATTGAAAGAGTCATTTCAAAAAGAGTTTCAACCAACTTGTTGACAATCATACCAGGACGTAGCATTTCGACATAAAGAAAGCTACAGGGATGTAAACAGAAGAAAGCTTGGGAAAAAAGGGCAGAATTGTGAGAATGCCTTATCGAATCAAAGATTTGATAATACTATGAAAAGTACCTTGCAAACTATTAAATTTCCTCAAAACAATTAAAATTTAAAATGTTTTGCACTCTCTGTCTTCTCCTGAGCATACAGTAAGTGTGGTGATTGGAGTTGAAATGGTGAAGTACACAAAAATTTGGACAGAATATTGAATTTTCAGCGACTTGTTTTGAAGCAAATCCATAATTCAGTACAGATGGTGCTTGTCTTCTGTCAAAAGCAGCTGTTTTGACTTTCATAAATTGAAATACCAGTACAATGCAGCTTTGGTCTTTAATGGAAATATACTAAAAGTGGTTGATGAAGATTTCAACCTTGATCTTTTGAGGATACGTTTCAAGTTTGCAACAAAGAATCAGCACAATTTGAGATGTTCATTTTGATGGTGATGTACAAATAGTCCCTCTCCATGCAAAAAAATGTACAACATGCCCGGATCTTGAAATAAGTCATGAGCAGACACGATGCACTGTGGATAAAAACTGTCAACTGTGAGCAGGATCATGGAAAAGACAAGCAAGGGGGAGTCAATCAGCAGAGAGGAGCGGTCTACTGAATGCAAATGATCAGACGATATGAAGTGAAGTGTGACACAAAACCACAGAATAGCAAGTGACTTGATTAGTGCAAGCGGTATACGCATCAATGATTCACGACAC
>LD346591.1:57014-74113 GCA_001465055.1 Ptychodera flava
AGGAGAGATTATATCTTTCATATTATGGATATTTTGAATGTTTTGCACCTTATATGTGTCGATATCTTATAATTATTTAACATTTTGAATGTACTTCACTGGATATGTACTGATATCTTATGATTATTTCAATTTTCATGGATATTTTGAATTTACTGCACTGGGTATGTACTGATATCTTATGATTGTATTCTAGACTGACCTAGGGTAGCACAACTGGGTTTCCATTTAGCATACACAAACACTTGAAAACAACAAAATTTGATATTCTTGGTAAATTTGTACACAGGTAAATCTCATACCAGTACATACTTGCTGTAAATACCAGAAGACTTGCAGCCACACACATACCACTCTATGAAGCAATCAATGAGAACTTAAATTCAGAAATGCATGAACTGATCCAAAATGGCTAAGTTTGCAAGTCGCTCTGAACATAAAATTGATGAATGCACAATCTCTCAATGTGTTGTACAGGGAGGAAAGTTCTATTTGTTGCCCCTCAAGACTGGTAAAACTAAACGCACAAGAAATAGAAAACTGTGTATCACGCAATCTCTATTGATATTTCAACTTTTTGAAAGGAAAAAGACTTCAATTAACCTTTTCACGCAAGTGGCAATGGTCCATTGTCAATTGTTTATGAAAGTGTAACCAAGACATACATGCAGGGAAATGGGGTTAATTGATCCACAGAGTGATGTCAAAAGACGTACGTAATCGAAAGTAATCGGGGGAAAAAACTGAAAAAAGTTTGCGGAAAAATTGTAGAGGAATTTCTACATGATATTACCATCCTGGGAAATCAGGTTTGTATGTAACAAAGCAAAATACCATACGCTAAATCTTTGTCAATCTTATGTACACAGCGCATTTGAAACATTGGCATCATGCTAGTATGACTATATTCAATTATTGTGTCGTATGTATCACACGTACTACAATTAAAAGTATACTGTGAAATTGAATTTTACAATTTCAAAACATAAATGCATTTTTTCATTTAATGTACTATTACAGATATCACTACTTGTATCTTTGGAAAGCAAATAATTTCACCTGTGTGTCATTATTCTCATGTTCATACCGCAATAATTTTCATGCCACTAGTCTATATTACGAGTAAATTTATTGTACATTTTAACATAGGCATACATTTAAGCATAGGAAAATGAAATCCTTTGAGATGAAAGAAGTATATGGTTTAGTGTGCATATACAAATTGCATTCTCATTGTCAGCCATATTGTAACATATCATGCAACAAATTTATGTGCAGATGTGAATTGAAGTGTGTCGACGGTCGTTTATGTCCAATGTGAATGAAACTGCAAGGGTAGAAAATTGCTGAAGGTATCACTAAAATACGCCTCTGGAGACAGTTGAAGACGCATGCACACGTTTCCAATTAGAATGTCAACATGTCGCAAATGCCTATTTGTAAGTTAAAACTTGTGTCATAGCCTGCAACACTTTTGAGAAGTTTGTGCCAAGCTAGTTCAGTGTAACAGACAAATACCACCATAGACAATATCTCATTACACAGTGGATTTTGCAATACATGTATTTGAATGTTTTTAACCCTTTTGCCACCATGGTTTAACCTTAACCCATTGTTATCAATGGTGACTGTGGACTTTTTACAGGCAATGGGGAGAACAGGTTAATTAAGGTATAAATTACATAGGATGCATTCTCTTTGAAATTCTGCCACCGTATTGCCGAATCAAAGGTCAAGATGGCACAAATACATGTAACTATCAAAAACTGTTTTATAAACGAGCCTATTAATCTTGCAGACTTCATTGAAAATTTTCCACAAGTCTAATTTTTTTTTCTTCACAGTACCGTACTAATAAACTGATTTCATTATATGCCTTACTTCATTGGCAAAGTTAAACTTGTAAAAAACATTTTCTGGTATTCTGAAAAATAAATATCATACAAATTACAATGATTTGCTACTCTATGTGGTAATAATGCAAGCTTTTTTTAATGTCGTTGTGTACATGTAAACATCTCCATATTAATATTATGCTACATGTACGGTACAGCTATTTAAAATAACAACACAGCGTGACCCTTACAGAAAGCTATAATTCCCTGTAATTTAAGGTAACATAAAAGAATTGATTCATCTTTGGCAGATAAATTTTAGAGTTCATGGTACTTGAAGAGGAGTCTCAATTCAATGGTTGCCATCAAACAGAAGTATAGGAATAAAATGACAAATCTGTGGAATATCTTGTGTAGTGTCTGGCACATGATCACAAACTGAACATTTGATCTGGAAATTTCTGAAGTTCCATCCACGACTTTTCCTTCAACATAAAGAATATTCTAAAGTACTGAAATAATTATTTGATTGAAATTATCTTATTTTGCCATTCCCTGACATTTTCTTCATTTAAGGGGGCACTGCACCAAATGCAGCATATTTTGCTCAAAAATCACTTTTTTGCAAATACAGTATGTATTCAATTTTCATTAATTTGTTAACCCAAGACTAAAATATTGGTTGGGTTCCCCTTGTAGCTTGTCATGCAGTCGAAAGTTGCCTGATAAAGAAGTGTTAATTTATGCAAATGTATGCAAATCACTCAGTTTCCTGGCTTCTTTTTCCTCCCAATTTCGAAATTTCCAAAGAATTTAACTCCACTCTGCCTGTGTTAAATTTTCTGAAATTTTCACTTTATGTTCTTTAAATGCAATATAACAAAACGACTATTTTGTTTTGCAATAAAGTTCTTACATTTTTATTTTGCTTATCATGATTTTAATCAAATTTTTTGAATTTCAGTCTTTAAACCCTTGTCATTTTAGAATGAGGATAGATAAAGCCAAATAAAATAGTCGTTGTTTTCTACATAAACTCTTCTTTCAAGTGTAATATCACATTTCAGAAAATAATGTCATTACTTAAATTAATTTTCATCATTAATACCAAAATTGAGGTTTTTTACCCCAATATACACCCACTTCATCCTTTGAGTAAACTACTGCTAACATACTAAACTTCAGAGTCTCTGCTTTTTGAAAATATATAGTATGAGGGGGTTTCCATGTCATCTTTGATAAGAAATATTGCTTTGAAAAAAACTGTGTTGGCAACATGCAGCTCCACCTTAAAGTGAGTAATTTCTCTGCTTGTAAATCACTTGTTCGGTCAACTTTCCTGAATTCAAATAATGCCATACTGAATACGTTCCTTTTGATCAATACCACATACTGAACTATAAATAACCATACCAGCTGCGCTAGCAATATGACAAAATGATTCCCTGATGTAATAATTTGAAAAGTAAAATATCCCACAAGCAATATGAGATGGAAATAGACAGTCTTGTACAAAATTGGATGATACATGTGTTCAACTATGTATGAGCTGACAATGGAATACACATTACTCAGTAATATATCTCAGCAAATTTAATTTTCTGCTTTGAATTTATGACTTTCAATACGCTGTAATCCTTTTCATCTCTTCCAGAAAGTAAAATGTCATATGTACTTCCACATGTGCCTTATCTACATGTAGACACTGTTGCTAATTCAAACTCGTATCTTACATGTACTTATTCAATGTGGAAGTCTGTAATGCTGTTTAATATTTTATTCACACTACAAGTAGAACATAAAATGGTATACGATGTAAGAAATTAATAATTAGAAACACGAAACCAATATTTATTATTTTTTCAGTGATTTTTATTAAATACAGTATGTGGAGTGGTAAACATCTGTTAAGATTTTCAATTCACCTAAATTCACTATGCCGAGCGTGATATCTACAACCATACGATCTATAACTGGTTTGATTATTTCCAAGCTGTTATTACAGACATTTATCAGCAAGTCTGATATAGTAAGTATCAGATATCGGAGTATGCTTGCAGAGATAATATTGCCTCTATGATATGTGTCTTCACCAAAACCATCAAAGCAATAGCTCTGAGTCAAATAACTTTCTAACTCACAGGTATGACTATAATTTTACCCTCTTTTATCATTTACTGAATAAATATGTTTTTACAGCTGTATTGGAAAACTTCAAAACAAACTTGTGGAACTGCTTCCGTTTTCAATGTATAAATAATAAAATTGAGTGAGTAAATACGAAACCAGATGTTATTGAGGAATTGATATTTACCTAAATACAGTAGACATATGAGAACTTACCAATCTTTACCATCACAGGTTACAAAGCTACTAATCTCTGAATCTCTACCACAGCAAAAGCATACACTGATTTTAAATGTAACAGCTTTCCAATGGAACTTTCATATTAACACAAAGCAAAAAACTTAGTCATTAAATCATACATGCACGTATCAGATTTAAAAAGCAATTATTTATCATTTAGTGGATTGGAATAGACATATATGTTAAAAGTGAAAAAAATTGCATTGTTGGAAAATTTACAATATAAGTACCAGTATTAATCCACAACTCTTGTAGCTGGAGGCTAGGTTTAAACTTGATTGCTTTGTACGGACCAATGGGTGACATCACTTAGCCCCCAGGATAAATTCAATTGGCGTTCAAGGTTTGAAATATTGAACTGACTCATTTCTGCTACAATCAGCTATATCTCCACACCTTACCCTTAATGCTAATTTATGTCAGTGATTTATGGAATAGCCCTTTGGTTTCCATGGATATGTGTAAGTTTAAGCCTGTCCTATGGACAAACACAGACAAATATTGACCAGAACAACAAAATAATTCATGAAGAAATATCAGAGATATCTGAACAAAAATCTAGCCTGAATGATATAGCCACTATCTTATCATCAAAATCTAGAATCAAAATGAAGTGTTGCCATGCCGATCTCATAAAATAATTCCATTTTGAATGCACTGGGCCTCTGTTGTATAATTACATGGCAAGTTGCAATAATTTGATAATGTAACTATTGCTTCTGGCTATTAAATTAAAAGCTTCGGTTTTTGCCAACAGAATAAGAATTTCCCAATTCAGCTGAGTATCATTGCTTGAAACTGAACTGATTTAGTTTGCTATGTAGGAGCTATCTTTTCTGTTGGTGAACACAACCGAATGAGGTCGATAAAAATCACAGAACTTTAAAATTGTGAGTCAAAATGATTTAATTGCCATATCTTACAGTCAGTGAAATCCAAGATACTGTTTGCTACATACTCTCAAGCACAGCTTTTTGCAAAAAAATTTTGTATCTCATGAAATTTGAAAAAGAATGAAAATCAAAATAAACACTGAAATGCCAAGCGCGTCATTTATCATTTGTGTGTATTCTTAACATCTAATGTACACATAGCAAAGCTACAATTGTAACATATTTTCAAATGACAAAGGGGATTTCAAAGATATTTTGTATCTGCCTCAGACTGTCAGGAATTTTAAACAGAGTTTAGAGAGCAAAATTATTTCAATTAACATAAAAATATAAGTTTCAAGGATATACATGTATCAAATTTACCACTCAGTTTTGATTTCACCTTGGTCTATTCATATCTGTATTAAAATTTCTGTAACTCTGTGGATATATGGATATATACCTGTTTTTACCTGCACAGCTGTGTATTGACAGTGTATGTGTGTGTTTGTGTGTGCATGTATGCCTGCATGTGTATGTGTCAGCATGCCCAAGAATCTATGTGTAACCTCATGTTTTTTATCTGAGTGAATATGCTAATATTTTTTAAGAACATTATTCACTGATAAAATATTTGTATGAGTGTTTTGGCATGAATTGAAAAATAAAGTGTATTTTGTGCCATGAATTAGAATGCCGGTATAGAGCACGTTTTGTGTGTATACTTTGAGCTTGGACAATGGAGCACTATTCACAAGTGTGTTACAAAGGGATAGAAGCTGTATGTTTTGACTTTTCTAAATTATTGATATCAATTGAGCAGTTGAATATTTTATTGTCATCCTATGTTTATGAAAATACACGTAAGTGCATCATTTGCAGCATTTATTGATCTGCTGTGATCTTTACAAAAAAGTAAAACACAAATTCTGGGGTAAACTTGAAATTATTTTGTTGCTATTATTTTTATTAAATTACCAAAATGTTAATAATACATTTAGAGTCGAAAGAAGCTGTGCATCCATTGAAGCTTCTTTTGTTTTTATTTTTATGGTAAATACTGTATTTCATCTATCCTGAATGATTTCTGGGGAAAATAATAGAGCAATTACCTGTATGCACCATACATCATGTACATTACAGCCGATCCATATGAGTTACAATTTATCTAAATTTGGATCGCGGAAACATTAATACTAATTTATCTTGACGTAATCGGTCATTGTAGTTTGGTATAATTGTAAACTGAAAGCCTAATAGGTACTTTAGCTGTGCTATGGATGACACTGATCGGTTGATACACAGTATCATAGATACTGTATAACAGCCGTCTTGTTTACTGCACTTTACCACGGCCATGACACAACTCTAAAATTGCATATTAAAGGGACAGTAGGTGTAACTTTTGATGATTTTTTGGCTATTTTTGATTTTAATGTCAACTATTGGTTTCTTAATATACTCCCAAAAGCATAGTGAGATACAAAATATTCAGCTTCAGTGTTGCCGCCAGGACACGCCCTTGCGACATTGTCCCCAAACGGAACCCGTTGTCCCGCACTCTTGCGTACTGCGGGTCACCTCATGAGTTGACTGTGATGGGTTTAGTATACAAGTAATATCTGTTACTGACGATGATCTTTTTTTGCATAATTATTTTGAGGCTTACACTTACATACTTTTGGAGCTAGCTACATGATTAAAAGTAATTAAAACGCTGCACTTCATATCATAATTTGCTTGACTGTAGTCCGCCTGAGCTCTGATTTGCGGCAGATATGGTATACTGCTTCAATTGCCTGAAATTCAAGCATAGCGACGCAGTCCCGGTAGCTTGAATTTTGTTCAGTGAAACTAATGTGTTAGGAAATAATGCAAAATTTTATTGACAACTGCTTGTTGTCCCAAAAATGTACAAAATGACCCCAAAAATAAATGGTAGTGGGACACACTGTCCCCTGATCTGAAATTCCTGGCCGCAACACTGCAGCTTGTTGAACTCAGTCTGTAAATGCACAAACTTACTGCATTGTTATCGTTCACAAGTGAATTCAGGTCCAGACTACAATTCAAATGTAAACAATATCAATACATTTTACACATGTACCGTAGACATTGTGGTTGACAAGGTGTAAATAGAAGATGTTTTACATGCTGTTGGGAGTAGAACAAGACCTTACAATTGACAAAGAAAACAAATATTGTGAAAAAAAAAATCATTAAAAGTCACAGCTACTTGCCCTTTTAAATTTACTTTCCTTTGTGCTAGAATATGACCTGCAGAGTCTGATTGCAAAAATGGTGTACATATCTTGTTCAAGAATTTGTAAAATATTAGAATTTTCCTTTATTTCACCACAGGTTCATTCAAAACATCTGATTTTGATAAGGCTGGTTATTTAGTTTTTTTAATTTTTCGAGAAGTGATGGATTTTACCGTAATTGTAAATATTCATTTCAAGTTTGATAAAAATTCATGTGCAAACTTGCTTATCTGATATTCAACATCTCTTTTAGAAAAGTTTTTTCTTCTGCATCGTCTAGAAGAGAGAGCAATCATGAAAGGCTGGGCCGTTTGCCAGAGTTCATTCTGTCTCTGTAGGATACTGAATGTGCCATTAAAAACATGAACACTGCATATTGAAGGAAATAGCAAAGTCATTTCACCTTTATCCACAACACTCAACTTTGCTCACATTCCAAACAAATATAGAATGAATGATGGTAAAGTAAAATGGATGCAACACATATGGTTCTGTCGATTCAAGTCTGTAAAGGACAAAACTCACTGACATTAATGACAGGATAATACAGGCTGGGCGCTTTTTTCAAGTAGAAGCCATTATTTAATTTTACTTCATCAGAAAAATCAAAGGGCAAAATAAAGCTGATAAGATTTAACATAAAGAACACCATATTGCTAAGGAGTACATTTCTCATGATATTACTAATACTTCATAATCCTCTTCTGTTAGGATAATCTAAATTTCATGCATAGAATGTTAGATGGCAGTGTTGTTATGATTCATTTAAATATTCCAATTCAGATGTTAAACTGAAATACGCTTTAATTTCTTCAACACAGTACAAAATGCTTGGAATGACCCTGCTTACTGACGCAAAGATATTGCAATTACATGCAGACAAGAACAGTCACTACAAATGATATCAGGCTTGCTGTATGACAGGTTTTGTGATTGCAATTTACATTAAGATATCAGATTTCTATTGACATACTTGGAGAACCAGGGATTTGCTGTTAACCTTGTCACCTTTGGTTTGCATGGTGGAATCAATCTATGATTTCCTTCACATTTATGTATGGACATTCATTCCATGTTACACTTTTCAATCTTCATGCCTTTGCCTTTTTTACTATATTGTTCTGCTATAATTTGGATAAAAGTTTGAAAAGGAAGCACATGTTTTCAGAGAAAGTACTGTATTTGGTGGTAATGTATTCAACTCGAATGTCAATACTCTTGTTTTTAGTCGCTGTATGTTATATGTTGGCTCCAGATGCCGCCATTTCATGTTTTAAACCTGGTCAGTGCTGAATGAGAGATGTGCGATCATCATCTGGGACAACTCAATTGTACTGACATTCTTAAGGGCACTTCCAAAAGTTCAAGTTTGGGACAAGTTTACAGATTTACAATTGGACAAGTATCTCAAGACATTGTCAGAGACAGTTCAATCACTGATACATGTCAGAAGGACAACAGCGGGGTCGACATCACCGTGGACCGTGGAGCTGGGACATCATAATGGACAGAATGGGAGTAGGGGCAACATCTGAGACAGAATGCAAGTGTGATTTTTTCCAGGGACAGTTGGGCAGAATTGCCATCATCAGCAACAGGATGAGAGTCTGAAAGTAAGATTTCTTGCAGAAGAATGGTAGTATTGCCTTTGAGTGAATACAGAAGAGTTCCAAGAGGTTTCAAGAAAGGTGAAAGTACTAGATATTACAAAAGTGAGAGTGATAAAAGAGGGATGGATATTGAATATCGTACAAAATAGAATCCTGATTAAGCCAGGCAGGTGGTCTACCTGAAGAGTACTGGGCCCGATTTGTCATAAAAACTACAAATTTCTTAAGAGGACCTTCCTATAGCTTTCTGAAGAAACTGGACCCCTTAGGATTATGTTGATGTGTAAAATTGTAGTGTGGACCAATAATTTTTCAGCCTTGCCAATGTGGGGTTTATTTTGGACGGATATGGCAATTGTCCAGAATGGAATCTTGAAATACATGAGGGACTATGACAATATTGTTAGAAAATTACAAAGAGATTTACCATGAAAGTATTAGTATCTACTCTTGTTCAATATAAACTGTTGCAGTAATGCACGACAACATATGAATACATGTATCATTTCCAAAGTTACGGTATATCAAGTCTTTATGTAAGAGTCCGACCACACGTGCATGTAAATTGTGAGAAATGCAACATTACAGCCCTGCGACATAATTTCATCAGTACTGCCAAGGGATACAAGTATGCAGTACAATGTCAATTTGAATAATTATGAAAATGATCTATGCTCATTGACATTGCTGTCAACCTCATGATGAATTAATGTAAAATTTATCACGCTAGAGTTTTGAGTAACCTGCATTTTGATGGCATAGCTGTTCTATAATAGTGCATTTACATTTATGTACAATATCGCAGTGAAATGGACTGTCATAGGGTATATACTATTATGAATAATAGGGGTGGGTGCAATGACTCATGGGATGGGTGTAGTAACCTACCTTGGTGTATAGGATCAGGTTAATCCAACTCACCTGTTTTGTTGTTGGAATTTCCATAGTTTGGTGTAGACATCAAATGTACGTCCAAAGTAAGATTGCCACTGTTTATGTCCATATTGTGGAAGGTCTCTGATTGGCAGAAAAAAAAAAAATTTAAAACGCTGAATTTCAATCAGCAGTGAATAGTTTTAATACAAAGACTGCATTGTGATGGTTTCAGCAGAGTTTTTTCACTGATGATCCCCTGCACAGCTGGTGACGGTGGAATGAAGTAAATCAAACATTTCTTTGCTTCAGTGAGTCTTTGCCATATTTGAAACTACAGATTTCCATACAAATGTTTTAATCTCATAGGACATGTCATCATATACAATAACAGTGAAATCCCTCCATGATAACTTAATGTGCTGGTAGGATCTTTTCTTTAATTCATTTGATCACATGAACTGAAATGAAATTCTGAATTTCACCACATTTTTTCTGCTGTTTTTTTTATACATGAGAAAATTACTATCAAGTAATCATGAATCATGATTGCATTAGAATTAATTTTGTGAAAAGGTTCAAATCAGCCATAGTCCATATATGTAGAGGTAGCAAATTCAAAATCAAAACCTGTGGATGATATAAAACTAGTTCAGTTTTTCTATTTTCAGCTTTTTCCTTGATTTCATTTTCAAACTACTGAAGCAAAGCAATAAATTTATGTTGAAATTTGAAAACTTCATTTATCAAATCGGCATTAAGGAGTACTTTCCCCAATCCTTTATGGATTTCAACATTATTAAGTGACAACAGATGTACAATTTTTCATTAATTTTCTGCATTTTTTGTTTGACAGAACAAGTACAGCCTCTTGTTAAAATACAAAATGTCAGCCTTGCCAGTACAAATACATTAAGAACAGTGTGCAATGTTAATATTGATAAAAGAATACTGGTTTGGATTAAAATTTAGTAGGCATCAACAACAATGACAATTGACATTGCACTTGTCAAGGCAGTTGACAAGCAAAATACAAAAGTTTTGGAGAAGGACAAGAAACTTTTTTGCTGAGAGAATAAAAATACTGGAAAAGATATTAAAAGTTAAATTAATAGACAATCCAGCTTGAGGGAAAGAAAAAAATACACACATGTTTCTTGAAGAAACACTGAAGTCAAAAAAGCTTGCTATTGATCACAAATATTAGAGACAGCTTTGTATAATACCAATAGTGACCATTCTATGACATCAGGTCAAACAAAAAAGTGTTTTTCCAGTAACCTTGACCTACCCTATTTAAAAACCCTCTGACCCATCTGAACATTTTTTTCTCGCTTTCAAAAATCACACACGATTTTCTGAATTTTGCTGTTTTATGATGGATCATACTGAAATAAAACTTCCCACCAACCATGTTTTTATTTTAAATGTCAATTGCAAGTTTTTCTACTTCATCTTTAGCATGTTGAAACACCCACCATTGAGCTTGTCAACCAAGCATCTACATGTGTAATATGCACTGTTTTTGTTTACATTTGAATTCTAGTCTGGACCAGAATTAACTTGTCGACAATAAATACAATATACTCATGTAGAGGGTGACTTGATAAGCTGAATATTGTTTATATTAATATGTTTTGGGGAGTAGAACAAGAAATTATGGTTTATATTAAAATCAAAATTGGTGAAAAAAATCATCAAAAGTTAGCATAACTGGCCCTTGAATAGAGAGTTATGACATTGAGTAAAACCAAAAAAGGCAATAATCCAAATATGTTCATAAATAAGTAACTGGTAAGAAATACTGATGTTTTCTTAATCAAATGTAAAAATTTACATCATTACTTAAAGAGGTACTCCCACTTGGTAACATTTTTAAAACACATTTTTTTTAATGCAAACGGTCGATATTTGATGTGGCGACTGCGTGCGGATCGCGAGATATCGATAAAAACATGTCATTTTCCGAGCGTATTTTTCACATCCCCAAGTTTTACGATCGTTTCTGATTTTGACCCGAAATCCCCCCAAGGTTTGTTGTTGTGCTGATTGACGATATTCTAGGGAGTCTACAATAAGTTCGAAAGACGCAATTAATTTACTTCCCACTGCAAAGATTTTATATACAGCAATGCATTATGCAATTACCTCAGGTAAGTTTTGTAAAACTTCTCCTTTGTTTTTGTCGTTTTCATTATTCTAAATCAGTTGTACTATATTTTTAACAAATACCACATAAACATCAGCTTTTTACGTGTCAAATATAAGCTGCCTTTGATGACTGCATTTTGTCGTCTGCCACACAGTACGCCGCGCGCGTGGTATGCGCCTATGAATACCACTCGGCGGCCGCTATGTATCAACCGCACGTTACTGTGCTAGTCACCTATGCGAATTCTGGTGGAATCAAACTTTGTTTTCCATTTTTTCTCAGAGTCAGTAAGACTAAGGCTTTCCCCCAGTAATAAATATGATACCTGCAATTGGATAATTTTCTTAATATAAAAAAAGCCAAAAATTCTGAATTTCTAAAACTAAATTTTGCTGAATATGAATTCATAATGTCATTGGTAGCATTTGCACAAACCATCAGTTCACAATAGGGCCGTTCACAGTTTACGTCACTGTTCTCTAATTAATATGCAAAAATAAATATTTGTCCGCATTTTCAGATAACGTTTTTGAAAATTACGCATGCAAGAACGACGAAAATACATCTCAGTGGGTGACTGCTAGTGTAACAATGAATACTAAAAAACATATTCACGACTCTGAGTATTAGCTGCAAAAACGGCCATGTATGCAAGATTGATAAAATTTGTCCGCATTTCAAGCTGCGTGTGCGATGTCGCGCGCGTACAGCTATATTTAGAAACAAACCTGTAACCGTGAACAGCGCTATAGAGTAGAATGGCTTCTATCAATATCTTCCGTATAAAAGACACAACAATAGACAATTCACACCATACTGCATGTGGCAGCTATAAACATTACCAACTTTGAATCCTTTATCTCTCATATCTCACAGTATGAAATTAGCATACTGAATTTAGTTGAAAAGTCTGTTCAATATTTGGTGAATTTGCCAATTAAACAAGCTGATATTGATGGGTATCCATATCTTTCCAATGGTTATTAGCAGAAGGGGGACATCCACGCACAAACTGTCCCATAGCTAGCATTATCGATTGCCTTGGAATATATTTTTGTACAAAAACCAGGGAGAAAATGCTTGAGTAGATTTTGTTTTTGAAAATTGTAAGAGATTAATGAATTATTAATTATTAAATTAAATGGTGTCATATTGCTCAAAATTGTGACATATTTACGATTATTTCTTTTTCCACATAAAGTTGAATATGTGATTACCAAATCCTGAAATTTTTAAGTCTGTCTCTTCATTTAAACTATGAAGAAACAAAATTTAATAACATGAACCTTTGGAATCAAAAATACCATTTCCAACCACCTTAAAAAAAGCCAAGTTTCATTGTGATTTGATATATCATCTGTTCAATGTCTATCAACAGTTTGAATTTTGATTCTTTTTTTTTTGAAATATTAAAATTACACATGCTTTTGGTAGACGTTTTGAACATGACATGTATTTGGATATGTCATGAGGTTAAACGAGACTTTCCACAGAATTTAACTTTGTAAAATAAGGATTAGACAATCATTGGCTTTGCATTATGGTTCTATGAACGTTTTACTCATGATGGAGTCACTTTTAGAGCATTTACCTTACAGTCTTGAATTTGACCTTGACCAGATTTAAAGATCAGTCAGAGAGGAATAGTAGGTAATTACTATATCCATATCAAGCTACACAGTAAATCATCAGACTTGATTTAACAAAGGACTCTCTACCATTATTTAAAGTGGGCATCTAGATAAAAACTACACAAAGCTGTAAAATCTCTATATTTTACTTTCACATACCCAATTCCAGACACTGCTATTAAAATGCTTACAAACGGTAGACGCCAGATTTCATCTGATGCACTTAGAGCATACAGAAGTGATTTTTTTAATCAACTGTTTAATTATCTTTGATTGTATCCTTGTTATATATCAGAATACATGCATGGTTGATTACGGAAATCTCAAAATTGAGTATTACAGTGAACAGACTGACACCAATTCTGTAGTGAAAATTCAGATTTCAACATATTTGAAATATTCAGCGATGATGTCAAAAAATGAAAAGAGAGTCAAGTGATTCTGTCGGCATTTTTGCTGAAATCAAAAATATCCACAAATTATTCTGTAACTAAATCTTTCACCAGCAATTACAGCATATATTATGTTCCAAATATTTCGCATCTAACACTATTTTGTTTTATTTTTTATTTTATTTTATTTATCTATTCAGAACCAATAAGGTAAATGCCCACTTACAGCTCTGACAATAAAAAGCAAGGTAAAACATACTTGAAATAAACACTTAAAACGCAATCACACTACCATTAATAAATCTTTGACAGTCTGATGGAAGGTACACCTATTGGTGAAGATGTCAATAAAATATATTTCTTCACTAGATTATCATAAAAAGACACTGATCTTGTAAGAACAGGAAACTTTGACATTTAAATGCGATCTCATTGGTTTGAAAGTCTCTTGAGTGTTGAAGGGTCCTGATTGCAAAGTTGTAATTGGTCTGTTTTTACTACAGAGGGTGAATTCACCCATTGACAATTGTTTCTCCAGAGTTTATGATTCACCTCAATCCCTTTGGATTACAAAAAACCTTAATCTGTTCACGAGATTTATTCTCCATCCTTTTATTGTTTGAACTTGAAACTAAACGTTTTCAATCACAGGATTTTAAAGGCTTGAGACTAAACGTTTTCAATCACAGGATTTTAAAGGTTTGAAAGTAAATGTTTTCAATCACTAGATTTTAAAAGCTTGAAACTAAACGTTTTCAAGATTTTAAAGACTTTTGAATATTGAATCACACTTGGCTTCCGCCTTGACAGAAATCAAATTCCCTGCTTATGACTGAACTCAAAGAACTGAACAGAGTTTGCATCTAATACAATTTACACACATAATATCTTTGGTTCAGTCTTTTCACAGTACAGAGATTCTGGAGATTTTGAAGCTTTATTCTACAGAGACAGACTTGACACTAAACATTGCTTTTCACATATATTAAAAAGAGATGGCAGGTCATTCTAGCATTGCCTTCATGCAACACCTGCTTATTGAAGATGGATAGTGACAGATAAATGTAACTCAATAAGATGAACTGTACATATTTGCATTTACTCATGAAAATATTTTTTCATTCAAAAATATGTCTGAAGGTGTCAGACAATTCACGTTCTTGGACCATTAACCCTTATCTTGCCAAGTTCACATGTCATCATCAGGTCAAGAGGGTTACAACCAATGAGACACAACAGGTCCCATATTACGTGTTAACAAAACTTAAATATTTAATGGCCCCTGAATACCCAGATACTGTGAATATGATTTTTAGTGACAACCCTGGTACAACACAGCATGCCAAGTAGCTGAAAATATGAATAACTTTGGAACAGACCTAGAGATATCCCATGATTCATTATGATTTGTGGAGATTCCTTAGGGAAGTCTACCATGTCTCCCATGTGTAGACAGATTTATAGACCAGTTTAAAAAATTTTGAAAACGTACTTTTATTAAAGCACACTATTCTTCTCAATTCCCATTTTAAATAATTTGGGAAAATTGTTTCATTGAGAGAGGAGATTGCATTTTCGTAAAATTTTCCACAGATTGTGTCCTCAACCATACCCCAGGACCGGTACACAATAATGTAAATGAAAGTAGGGAGACTAGTAACACCCGCTTTATGAAACAAAACAATATTGTTTTTTGTTTGGTGGAAATGAGGAAAGAAATTTAAATGTCAACTTTTCTCAGAGAATGACGGTTAACTTTCTTCAAAAAAGTACGGTATTTGTAGTATTATGATACAACTTTCACGGTTGAACCTGCTGAGCATATAGAAAAAATACTCAATCAGCACATGGAAGAAATCACACTTCATCAGATTTACATCAATTCATGAGATTTTGGACAGGTCTTTGTTCACTGCCTGCCTTGGTTATCATGATATCCTGATTTTTTTGAAAAAAGGTGACATCTTAATTGTCTTGTTTTCCCAGTGTCTATATGATACTGCAGTGAGGTCAAAGGTCAATTAGCACCCAATGAGACCAAAAGATACTAGACAATAACATCCATGCAATATCAATCAATGTTATTGAACTCCGGATCTGATTCTAAAACTTCCCGTATGATGAAACCCAATAGATGATGGTCACACGTGTACTATAATATTCATTATGCAATTTGTAGCAGATCTCTTTGGAGGATTTCTGCTACCCTAATGGTATGTCAATAATTAATAGCATTCTAAGTTCTCTGAACAAGGATGCCTTACCTGCTACTAGCTGACAAAGTGCAAAGGTACCCAGCTAATATCCTTTTATTTTGACAGAAATATCAATATGATAGAAAGCTAGCTATAGTTTTAGAGGTTGAGTAAATTTCTGGACACTGAATCTCTGTCATCTTGCTGCGGTACGGCAGTTTGAGAGGTTGCTGCTGTTTATAATGTTTATCATGTTTACAGTTGCTAGTTTATGATTTTGTTGCAAAGCACCATATCAGATGCAATAATTATTACTGTTATTTTATCCCCATTATACTACAGTTTTCAGGTGATTAATTTTATGGAATATTGCTGATTCCGTTTCTTTAGTTGACGATCTAAGCATATATTGTTAGAAAACAAGTCATCGTTGATGACACAGTCCCCACTTGTTAATAAAGGGTACTTTGATTACATGTCCTCAGAGGGGATAGAGTCCTCTTCATTAATTAGGTCTGTGATAAAAATACTTTGATACAGATGGCGCTCAATGGCCAAGAATGAGTTCCATGGTGATGAAAACATAAAACCAATGTAGGCCACCATCCTAAAGTTCATAAAATGAGTCAACTAGGAATTAATCAACAGGATGTTGCAAAACATTTTTGCATACAATTCTAACACTTAACAGATTATCACTGGTACCATATTTCATAAAGTTTGATGCAGTATTTACAACACTATGAGATCAACATCTGTATCAAGTTTCATCACATTTGACGTTGTATTAATTTGTGGCTATATCACCCTAATTAGGAAAGTTCATTACTTATGCAATTACAAATTAATTAAAATGACACTGATAAATGTCTTTTTCGATGTTAAAGCAATGTGAGCTAATCATCGGT
>LD346591.1:77068-111529 GCA_001465055.1 Ptychodera flava
CAGAAGTGAGGATACTGGGAGACAAATATTTGCTTGAACATCACTTAGTGCTCCATGTTTTATTCATAGAAATCAAACAATGCAGGAGCAGCCGTACCTAACTGCCTGATATTACTTTTATGTTAATAGGAGAATGCAATTATTAATTTACACTTTTTAATTATTTTGAAACTCCGACTGTTAGCAGTAGACTTAATGAAAGAGACTTGAACATGATGTGGTAAAAGAGCTTGTCTCTTCAATTTTGTTTTATTATTATTCAAGTTGACACTTGCTCTTCATCGACCATGCATGACTTTTACCTTTTACAGCATTATCATGATATCTACACAGAGTGAGAGATGCAAAAACTCAAAATCGAGAAATTCTGTCTTTCTTTTCACCGATTTCCACGTTGTTCCCAAATTCACAACTTACGAACAAAAGCTTAAAATCAGATTCACGAATAACTCATTATAAAAGAGAACAATTCTACGAAGGTCAACCACATGGTACACGTAGGTTTAATGGTGATATATTAACATTTTAGATATGAAGTTGGACAGCAAATAAAGTTGAATACAACAATAAGCATATGTCTGTGCCATGGCTACTGTACGTATACACTGTGTATTACATTAAAATGTTAAAAATAATTAAAAACAATCAGGGTTCATGTATTTAAATAATCTGATATTGATTTAATTAAAGTTGTATCGATTCCGTAAAAAAGTAATAACAGCAATGACAGAATGACGAAAATCTCGACATAATTGAAAGGGGTAACGGTGTCCAAAACAAAGAGATTTCGGTCTGCGTGAAATATGAATATTTCTGCGTGAACGTGAAGTCATGATTGCATTCGATCCCAGACAATGAACAAAAATACGCCGAACTTCTCCACGAAATTACACGGTGTATGAAATTTTGGCTAACACCATCTTTCGCCAAACATCCAGTTCTTTATCAAAATAGAGAGAGACCCGCGATGGTGATACCATGAAATAAAATACAGAGCCCTTCAAGCTTGGCCGGGATAATGCTGTCTGCTCAACGCATGAAACGATGCCTGCCAATGACAACAGACTAATGCCTCTATTTACTGCACGCATTTTGGGAGTTGCGTGGTTTAAATCACCATCGATCTCCGAAAACGTACAAAATATCAGAGTTTGGATCATGCTCACCTTAACCCATTGAAAAGCTGCTTCGACTTCTCAAGTAGGTAGCAAAATTCTTGCACGACTTTTCGCTCCTCTTCGCCGACATGCTCATGGTCAGCCATCTTGTCTGTTGTATGTTGTTTGAGCGTGTGTGCAGGATGCGTAGACAAGGCGATCAAGAAGATTGACACTAGGGGGCGCTGTATTGCATTATCGAACTGACCAGGTGACAACTATACTTTCATGTACCACAAACTCCCAACAGCATAATAAAAACATCAACATGTAATATTCCACACAACTAGGCTTCTAAAATCAGTCTACACGGTGTCAAAACTACTGCGTGAAAAGTATAAGTATCCGCTACAGTGCAAAAATCTTGTACAATTTCTTAATTATCCTGAGTATTATGGACGAACCTTTTGGTTTGACTGATGGAAAAATCATCTGGATTTCCAAAATGAAAATCTTTATCATATGCTTTAATACCTGCTGGTAAACATGTGACGAAAATGTTGAAATCTGTTTTAATGTACTGAATTAGAATGATAACTCTGTAAATCATGTTAATTTAGACGATGGTATCATTTATTTCATCATATACTAATTAAAATACGAACTGACAAACACTAGTCTACAAGAAATTTGCTTGTTTATGATGGAATGAGAGACTCTCCAATTGTATTATGCAGTTGAAAAATGTAAATATTGCGCATTCCATGCAATGTATGGCTCTACAAGCGTGATTTTTTACTGAGTATAAATGGAGCTTTCAACTTTGCTTGAAAAAGAAATATTTTATTTTATGTTTTAGTAATAGTTAAATACATAGAACAGCCTGGAGTATGGTAGGTCAAGAGTGGGCTTTTTAATAAATTGATTGCTAAGACATACATAAACTGTTATTTGAAGGAAAAATGTAATGACAAAAGCAAACATCAATCATAACGGTTTTAAATAAGATATGGGATATGATATATTTCACTTCTTTACTGGGAAAAAAAAATATTTACAAAATACATCACATAGGTAATCTTACTCTGATTTTGTGAACACTATCTATAGTTTCTGTTGATTTTATTCTGAGCTAAATGACAAAAGCCCCATGAGTGAATTGTGGTGGGTTTCTTTTGATTAGAATTTCAAACTTGTTGCTTCTGTTGTTAATATTGGAGGAGTTCTCTAAGTCTGGTGTGAGTACCGCAGTATCTGGTCTGAGTACCGTTGTATCTGTATGACTTGAATCTATGCTCTTCGTGACACCAAAGCTTGTACACTTATTTAAATAAATACGTTTAAAAGTTATGACAGTGATGTTGATAATAGCTTGTATCAAATTAAAATGCCAACATTAACTCAGCATGAAACTGACAATAATTATCTGTAAGACATATTCAATGAAACAAGTTGATGTGTACGCATTGTGTATACTGCCTGTCCATGAGTCTGTCATTGTGGTCTGTCAGTTCAAAGGTCGTCTCTACATTGCTGAATGGTTTTTCATTTTTCTGGTTCTCCCTGGTTTTCATTTTTCATTAATTTCCAGACTTCATTTTCAACATGCTTGGCGTACTCCTCTCCCTTTATTTCTTTTGGTGTTAATTCCATTGTGTCCTCTGCATTCATTATTCTCGTTACTTCTTCACCCTTAGCTGCCAGTATTTCTTCAATATTTCTGGGAAGCAAGCACAATTTGAGAAATCATCAGAAAAAGACTTGTGATAAGGACAGTATTTTAACATCTTAACTAAAAGTTTATAAGAACAATTTTCAAGAAACCCTTGGATATTTGTCATATGTAATTTATATCTACAATATACCGTAGTAGACATCTGATATCCGAAGGCTGAAAATGATGTCAAGCTATCTAGTCATAGCCAGTAGAGGGGGGTATTCCCTCTTCTACTATCTATCATCTAGTATACCTGTTGCTCAAGAAAAACTAAGACTGAAATCATGCTGTTGGGAACTTTTTTGTTGTCATGTAAACTTGATAATATGATATTTGTAAAACATTTTAAATCATGATTTCAGTTCTCCAATATTATTGTTAGTCAAAGCTTACATAACTCATTCCACTAATTGCTGATTAAAATCAACACTATGTGCCATTTACAGATTAACAAGGTTTTTTTTCCAGATAATCTAATATCGACATCATGATCTTGACAGGAAATCCAAATATTTTCAGATTGTTTACTAGTCTGACTAAAATTATGATCAGAGATTTGCTCAGTCTTTTCCCGTCCACTTATTCTTTATTAAAACTGACCCCAGCTGGTGAGGAGCTGTCACAGGACTAGAAATGAACTCAGTAGAGCTTTATGTGGACATTGAGAGAGTTTCACAATAATCAGGGAGTGATTTAGGTTAGAGTTAGGGGGAAAGGACTTTACCAGAGGCCCCTGTGAAAGCTGTTTTAATTCATATCCAAAATGTTGTGTCCACTGTAATCTGGACTCTGGCCATTAATAAAATGGATGCACTGAGTGCACCCATGCATCTAAATTTCATTAGACTAGTAACTTTACTTCGGTGACAACCGGTATTTCAGCTCGATTCAACTATAAATACCACATTTATATATACAGTAAACTCTATGACAAAAGACAGAACTGTTTCTCAATGTTTGAAAAAATGTTTCAGTCTCCAAATTTGCAAAGTTGATCTCTCTTCAAATTTATAAACAAAACATTTCTCAGTCTAAATGCGCATAAAACTGTACCTTCAGAATCTTACCTTTTACCATCTAAGTCACTGAACCAGTCCAAGTTGTCAGCAATTAAATGGTTGTTCCCGCATCCTGGACACGTTACTATGACAACGCCTTTTTCATACGCCAATTTCGAAATCAGTTTTGCTGCTCTCACATTGCAAACTTTGCATGTGAATATTAGTTGTAATTGTTTGGTTTCTATTTTACCTAGTTCTGTTTTCTTGACATCGTTTTCATTTTGTTCAATGCTGTCCCTACTTGTTTCGCTACAAAATGTTCTAATACTTTGCCCTGGACCACACTGAGCATGTCGGAATTGGCAGCTTGTCGTCTGCTGATTGCCTATCGAGGTCTCCATAAATGACGACACATTGCATATCCTCGATTTGACTTCTTTCAGCCATTTTCGTGAGCTTGGTACTGTATTTTGGATGGTATTTTGACGTTGAATAGTTCCAATACTTGATCTGAGCAGTCGAAAAATGCGTTTAGAGGCCATCATTGAAGAATCAAGTGGTGAAAACAGTATATAGATTTTGCTCCGGGCCGCAAATGTTGTACAGCGTAGCGTGTGGAGGAATATACATAACTGTCATGTGACGTTGTCATGTGATCAAGGTCAAAGGTTATATAGCAGAACACTTCAGAATGGCTTTCGAGATAGTCTGTCGCGGAATACTTCTCCTCCGAAATGCACAAGTTATATCCCGAAGTTTCCTACATTGCAGAAATCTGTCAGCTTCTAGCCATAGCCCGATTCGAAGGCTGACCACCGAAGCAAATGCAGGTAAAATGCCTTCCATTCACTTTCTGCAAAAGAGAAAAAAATGCTTCTTCTTCTTGTTCTTCTGCTTCCCTCTCGTCACACAGGTTCCCTCAGCCTCTGTTTTAATTATGCTTTCTTACGTAATGGTCCAATTTCATTGATTTGATCATGGTTTGATTGAAACAAGATCCTAGTAGTGAATACCATATCAAGTTGTTGTTTTTCAATCATTTAAGCATACTCATTGTTATTCTTAGTCTTAGTCCTGAGTTAAATTTACAATTGAAAGTCATTCGTGGAGTTTGTACTGGTGTGACATGTGGCAGGCAGCAAGAAAGACACTGCGATTTCTCAGATCCAAATGTTTGTCGATGTATTTAGCAGCACGTGAGAGTCGACTCTTCCGGGCGTTGTGTGATTATTCCACCTTGTATCAGCTAAGTTACAATCAAATTTTACAGCGCCCTCAAGGTTTTGACGATTATAACCTCGATATGCGCCAGAATTCACCTTTTAAAGCTTAGTCTAATGAAATTTATCAACCTTAAGAACCGAATAAGATGTCTTTTATCACGGCCCCTCTGATAGAGGGACCGTGGTGTTTAATATTTATGTATGATTTCACAGTGACTGTTGCAGCACCAGATATATGACCAGCACTATATGAGTTCATAATAATGGATTATATGGATGTCAATGTGGTTTTTGTATTTGATAAATTAGCCAGATTTATTTTGTCAGTAAAATTTATCTTCTTATTCATTCAGATCGTTAATTTCTCACATTAGATAGAATATTCCAACATGTTTCTGATATTATGGTCATAATGTTCTTTAGATGGCATTTACTTGTACTCACCCACTCAGCTTTTTTCTGATTTTTCAGAAGTAGAAATTGAGGATGACTCTCCAGCAGAACAGTTTGTCAATGAATATCACAAATATCACATCCCAACATCTCTCCTACAGAAAGCAGTGCTAGGAATTGGATCTACAGCAATGGCCTTCTACAATCAGTATAGACATGGTAAATCCATTGTTATAGACAAAATCTACTTCTTATTCATTCAGATGATTGCAAATATATTTGCAAAGACAGTGTACAGACACAGTCAGCCTTCGAAGCTTCCATTAACCTTTTCACCACCATGGTTTCACCCAATCCCATGGTATTCTTCGGGAAAGCTGGACCTCTACAAAGGGAACTGGGGTGAAAGGGTTAGGTAAGAGGAGCCAGTCAGTAGGCATTGAGATAATCAAAATGTATGGATTAATAGAATCTCACACCCCCAAGGACCTGGGATCAGATTTCTCACACGAGTTGGGGATATTTTGTCTCACACGAGCCGCAGGCGAGTGTGAGACAAAATATCCCCAACGAGTGTGAGAAATCTGATCCCAGGTCCTTGGTGTGTGAGATTCTTTTTCTCACATGACCACAAAATGCGCTAAATTCATATTGGACAGGTACAATATTATCAAAAATTGTGACAACTCTGTCGTCTGGCCACTGTACTTTGACCTGCTTACTTTGTAGTTCTAGTCCGTGTGTTACTCGTCGTGCCATTGGATAACATTTTGCGCGTGGAACAAAACAGACTACTTGTCATCCAATCAGAGGTCGTGTAATATTTACTGCAGAGTGTGGGACGGTTTCTGAGAGTGTGGGATTGATTTTTTCCACACTCTCGATCCCGCACTCCCAGTAGCCAGGAATGTGAGAAATTATGATCATGAATTCTGAGTACAGGATTATCCTGCTTTCTTTGTTCAAATCACTTCCTCGGTTCTATGATTTAAAAGCTGAAACTTTTTGTAGTACACAGCAACTTTGGAACATGTTGATGATAATCTGTACTTCAGTGTTTCTGCTGAAGTGAAAAACTCTTAGAACATTTTGTCTTGAAACTTGAAAAAGTGTGAAGACATTAGTCTTGTGTTGGCCTCAAGACTAATCGGTTTTGGATAATTTTGGGGGGTCAATTGTCAATGTCTAAAATTATAAGAAAATCATTTGTTGAAACATTGGTGCATGTTAAATATTGTGTAAAATACTTATTTGAATCAAGATCATTTTCAGTGATTCTGTATGACTCAGTATCGTAGAAAGAATGTGATAATTAAAGCAGAATTTAGATATTATGCAAACTAAAATATTCACTTTAAAACTATTCATGCAAATTTTGCCGTTGCTCGTCACCTCCAGTAACAATACAAGTTATTGTAAAGCTTGATTCTGCACTTGGCTTTGCTACCGCAAGATGATGATGACAATTATACACTGAAACTTGTATTCACTTTTTCTTCAAGTTGTTTTGAAGATTTATATCAATGCTTCTACTCCGGAATAAAAAGGACACACTTTGTTCCGGAGACCTAGTACATCCTTGAGATCACCTGAGGGCGGTACAAACAAACCCACATGTACAGAAATACACTACTTCTATGTGCATTTGTCCATGTGGTTTTGTTTGTGCAGTTGTCCATTTTGATTCCTGGTTTGAGCAATTACTATGAGCAAGATAACAGCTTTAGCAGTAGTTGTAGTTTCCATTTGAAGGCCACACAGTGTGTAACCCTTTGAGCACCAACATCAATTTTTGTCACCTTTGTAAAATGAAACTCAAACAATTGCTTTCACATTTTCTCAGAGATTATGATGAAACACTGAAGCCAATGTGATATCATGTCAATTCAGTCCAAATCTATTACAAAAATTACAGAAAGACCTGCGAAAATTTTCAAAATGTTGCACTAAAATTTTGGAGGGAAAAAATATGGCACTCTAAGTGTTAACAATATTTCACCCTATGTTTGTATGGATAACTGATAAGATAAAATTGCTTTAATCTCTCTATAAGCTGGTTACATAATCAATCTTTCTTATCGCCAAACTTTGGAACATTTTGACAATGATATAGCATATTATCCATTTCTGAGATCTACTGTGACTTTAATACATCAAATAATTTCTTTTTTTCAAGACATGGTGGCAGTGTCCGGTGAAACGACTGGTTACTTCACAATCCCACGGATTAAACAGAGAATGATGGCTGATCCAGTTGGCAGACAAATTCTTACGTGAGTTGAGCTACAATCACTCAAACTCTGACAAAATTTATTAATATATATTATTAATTAGTTGGTGGCAAAAGCTCTATTTCTATGTAGAAAGCATTGAAGTGATGAGATATACATTCCCATATGTCAACTTATACAAACATTTTAACTTTACATCATTTATAAGCAGTGGTAAATGTTATATCATTGATAGAACAAAATTAATGAGTAAGGAAATGTGGAGCAATAATAAAGGTAAGTAAATATGAATTTTAAGACAAGATATGGAACAATTAAAGCAATGCTTTAAAAAAAATTGTAATTTAAATTGTATGTATCTTAATGATGATTTGCATCAGAAACTACCGTAAAATACTGAATCATAAAATCATTCTTTAAGTGAGTTGTAAGTGTGTACCAGAACTCTTACAAGGGTTTCTTTCTTTTTCCTTTGTTCACTAGAGAGAGACCAAGAATTAATTCTAGAACCATGGATTTGGATTATCTTCGATCACTTCCATTGGGTACTTTTGGAAAAGACTACATTGATTTCATGGACAAATGTGTAAGAATCATTATTTTCACTTGATGTCATTGACAGCACAAATATGTCACTATATCAATGTCAGTTGAACATCATTGACAGTAAAATACAATCAGTTAATCAATAAATCTTTATTATCCCAATTTTGATGGTACATCACCATCATTTCCGCATGATGTCACAGTACAGCGCCTCATCCATTTCTTGTGATATCATAGACAGTACAGTATCTCACTGTTGTTATCATGATGCTTTGATTATTTTCCTGTAAATTAAAATGTTTAACATAATCCACATCTTATAATTTTCTGTAAACAATTTCACTTTTTGATCAGAAATAATCACAATTCTACAGATGAGAATAGACCAGTAGGAATTCAATTGACTCATTTTATTCGAAAAAATTGATATAAAACTTGCATGTATCAACCCGTCGCTCATCTTCAAATGATGTTCATTACAAACCAATATGTTTTCAACTTGCTCTCATGTTGGACACTCTTGAAAGGGATAGAAATGGCTCATCTAATTAACTTTTACTTTTCTAACCTGAGTTGGACAGCTTGTAGTTAAGATCTCTTGAAATCTAAACTGAATGAACTATTTTGAACATGGCTCTGATGTGTTCCTGTATTTCCTCTGTGACTTAAACAGCTGCTGTTGGACTGACTCCACTCAGAACATCACTTCTTTATAATTTAAAACAGCAAGAATTTGATATTTCTCTAATTGTTCTTTACACCTTTCAATGTGTCAAACTTGTTGGCACAGAAAGATGTCGTTGACAGAACAGCCATGTGTATAATATCAGCATCTTGAGTTCACAGTTATTGCTGAAAATTATTATTATCATTATTTAATTCTTCTGATGGAAACAACTATACATACATCATACAGTGAACTGTACATGACAATGACAAGAAAAAAACAATAAAAGAACAACATCAGTTTGAGAAAATAAGCACAATCAATCTCAACAATGTAAAAAGTCAGAAGTACCGGTAGTAATGGTTAAAAAGATAGGGTTTCTAACCACGCTTAAAAGATTCAGCATTTCTTGCAAGACAGATCTCTGATGGCAACAAGTTCCACAAAAGGTGGCACACACACAGAAAAGGCCATATTAGGCCTTAATTATTAAATTTACCATGAGTTGGTAAAACTAATTCTTACATAATAGGGAGAGAGATAATGATGAGCGATGGTAACACTTATTGTTGCTCACTCTTCTGACGGAATCTTGACATCTTTCCGTTCTGTAGAAAATCAGTCCAGACACCAGAATGCCTGTGAAGTTTATCGACAACATCGACGATGCCTATGTCATCCAGAGATACCGTGAAGTTCATGATTTTTGCCATTCACTGCTTGGCATGCCTACCAACTTCAAAGGAGAGGTGGTCGTGAAGTGGTTTGAATGGGTTCAGACAGGATTGCCGATGTGTGGATTCGCTGCAACATTAGCACCAATTAAACTGCCCATGAAGTAAGTTTATTTCTGAAGCTGTCAGAGTACCTGCCTTTAATCTTAGCCATGATAGATACTGGTAGTAACTTGTCCAATTTCAAGAGAAACAGTTTTTAGACAGTTAAACCCTCAGTGTCGCTGAACACCATTGGTTAAACTTACAAATAAGATGCAACTGTATGGACCCATCTGAAGAAAGTATCGATGAAAACGTTGATTTTTATTCTTTTTAAATTTGTGATTCACTTTTTGAAAGATTAATTACTGATGAATATTCATATTTTCAACTTTACCACAAAACTAGTTTGATCCCTGTGATATTTTGCATGTGTGTTCCTGGAGTTAAACAGGAGTGATTTAACTTTGGTGAAAAAAAATAATTCACTGATTTCTTCTCTCTGTTGTTGTACATATTCAAATGTAAGGTAAAACGTCTTGTCTTTTACTGTTGCCTTCTCGCATGGATCCTGCAGTTTGCCAATCATAGAATTTGAAGGGATTGGATTGTTTGACATAGTACATACAGCAAGCAACAATGCTGTAGATAATATAAGATTTAGTTAAAATGTAGAGAAGATTGTGCTTTTGAAGTAGAAGTAGATGAGTCTTTGTTTGCCTAAGTGAACTTTGTAGATGAAACTCGATCCCTCAGGCTAGATGGTAGATCAAGTGTAGATCAAGTGTAGATGAAGTTAGTGCAAATTGTAGACATAGTCATGTCTGGTGTGGACGATATCTTGTAGACAAAGCTTCATGTAGACAAACTGCTTTGGGTCTTCACCTACAAAACCCTGATGTAGATCTACATAAAGTCTACTGCAGATCTTCCAAAGATCTACTCTCGTCTACTGTGGACTTTGGCTTTCCAGAAGGGTAGCTGACACTCCAGATTGAACTTCACACTGGCACAGTGAACTTGGAAACCAGTGTGTCTCATCTTCCTCATTTTTTCATCTGCTCATCTACAAGGGAAGTTTAATCATTCTTAACAGCTGGTGCAATGGTCTCTGAAGGCAGCTGCATGCATTCTCATGTATGATACGTAATTGTGTCAACAAGAGTATTTTTCCATGACACTATAAGTTGCCGTCATCATATCCCAATTATGCTTCCTGTCCAACATGGACCTTGCTTCATTAACTCATTTCTTTAATCTATATTTGCTGGTGATAATATTGGTACAATAACATAAACATACAAAAATAAATCAAACAGCATTTATATTTGAATTAAAATGCAAAATACAATATCACTTGTAGCAGCCGTCGCGACTTGTATTCAAGGGTGTCCATATTTGCACAGTGTATCAAGCAGTGAAGTTTAAGACTTGCCAATGTACAGTTGTATGTGGTACTGTCGATATAATAATGCACAATTCACACAGGTACATGATATGCTTGTGACAAAGTTATTAAACCAGAGTATTTTGAAAATTATCAAAAAATATACTGTGATTGACCATGTAAAGTGAACTAGGGCTTTGAATCAAAGTTTCCAATCTGTGCAAGTTGAGGGGCTCAGCTTTAGTGTTGTGATTAAATAAATAGAAATAACTCCCCAGGACATTTTTGTATAATTTTATGTAAGTCAATTCTTGTTTTATTAAATATCTTTAAAAATTAAAGCACCTTGTAGGGGTATTATGATTGTTTTCAAGGTACATGTTATTATCCGCTTGTCCAGGGAGTCTTTTTTAATAAATAAATGAAAACATATCTCCTAGGACACTGTTTAATCATGATTCAATTTAAATCGGTTCAAGATTAAACTTATCCATGTTTATCCTGTGTTCATATCATCAAAAGTACAGTGACATGTAATACAAAGTTCTCAATGTAAGTTTACTGAAAATTGAAGAATTGCTAATTTAAAAGGAGCTTATCAAATGCAACGATCATAAATGTTAAAACGTTTTTGCAAATAACACACCTTCTATCCTTTCTTGCATAATTTTATGATTATCTAATTTATTGCTGATATCTATTTGTTTTTGCCTTCAGTGAAAGAATTGACCTCACCAGAGATTACATTGTGTGGGCCGTGAAGACTGCCCTCACAGCCAAGTTTTACATGAATATTTACTTTGAAAAACACTTTGAGCAGCCATTGGATGAATTCCGACAAGAAATTGGAATTGGAACTCCACCAGTCCTGTCATGAGACCATGCTGTGAAATGAAGAAATGTGGGATTTGAAGGAATGATCGAGACACTGTGACTCTGTGAAAAGCTACGTTACTTAATACATGTACTATGGATGTGTTATTGATTTCCAATTATATCACAAAGTGTCACACCAAATTGTTTACACAAATTGCGATAAAAATCCTGATATTTTGTGGAAAAGAGATTGCAGCAGTGACTGTATTGTTCTTGCTCATTCTTCTTTTTGGCTGTTATCAAAAATAATTGATGAAAATGGAATTTGATTTGTCCAGTAAAGTATCAATCTTGTCACATACAGTGGCAGTGGAGTAATTCTAGACTTGCCAATGCAGTGTTGTCATAAGTACAAGCATTATGCTTTCAAGGAGGAACCTCATATAGCTTTCCATTTTAACTACTGCCAATGGAAAGAGTACACACCATTACGTTCTTGGTCGTAAAAAAACTACCTGTTGCTTCCATGATGTAGAGTACCTAGAAATATTTGAAATAAAATGCATTGATAAATTCTATCATTTGTCTTAAATTGCGTTTTCCTTTACAGTCATGAATAAAAGAATTCCGGTACCATCACATGTTATGATGATTTCTCTAACCAAGGGAGAAGGATCTTCTAGTGTTGTACATTGTTTATTTGTGTTCCATCTTTAACCCTTGGAGTGCAACAGTCAATTCTGTTGTCTTTAGTAACATAACGCCAAAATTTTCTTCACATCTAGAAAACAATTTTTTGAAAGATTTTCCCAAAATTTTGGTCAAAAACTACAGCCAATGAAAGTCATGTCCATTTGATCTAAAACTATAAAAAAATTGCCAAAAAATTTATAAAACGTGTAAAATGTTACACTGAAATTTTGGTGAAAAAAATTACAGCACTCAAAGGGTTAAAGCATTGGAAATCTTGAGTTTCATTGTTTCAACTGGTATATCATTGTGTGGAATATGCATTTGATGGGCTGTTAGAACCACTGAACTCAAGTATTTTTCATTTATTGTAGTACACTGAACAAAGAAATAATGGAGATAAACAAATTCAATGCAATTTATACTGGTACAGCCATTGAATGTTTACCAATCGTAGTTTTCAAAGTTTTGTATATTAAAATTGTTTTTCACAAAGATCAGAACTACTGTGTATGACAGAATACTACACAAATCAGTCAGTAATACTCAGATCTTTATACCAAGCTTGAACAAGTCTCACATGTAATCAAGTTGGTCATCTGTCTGTCAATCTTTCTGAATTGGCGATAGTTTATTATCATAGAAAACTTTCACAAAAAAGTCAGTTTTAGGATACTTTGCAACAGATGTTTTCAAGTAAAACAGCATTAAGTTCTGACTAAATCAACCCTGAGTATTTCAATAATAAAGAGTGATTTTTAATTGTGAGGATTTCAACATTTTGGTTTACTCCCCTGGCAGCACAAATTAACGCTTTGAGCACCAAAGTCAATTCAAGTTGCCTGTATGAAATACACTTTAATTTTTTTCAGAGTTTTGCCAAAATTTTGATAAAAAACTGTAGCCAATGAAATATGATGTCCATTAGGTCTAAAATTATCCAAAAAATTACAGAAAAATTCATAGAAATCAATCAAATGTTGCACTAAAATTTTGGTGGGAAAAATTACAGCACTCAAACAGTTAAGGGGTACTGTACAGATGTCACTGAACTTTCATGTACTTTTAATTTGATATGCTCCACTAGTTCAATAAGTTTTGTGTCTTTAATATTTATTCAAACCTGAAAATACAGTGAAATGATATAACATTATGGTCATGTGGATAACTACAGGAGCATACATTTGTTGCCCGAGGGACTTAGAGTCCCCCCCCGATCAAGTGTGTTCCACATGGCAGTAGGCCGAGGAAACATACTGCTTAGGACCTCCCAAGGGGAAACAAACGTATGCTGTTCAGTACCAGAATATGGCCAGTCAATATGTGTTTTGTAACACACCTATCTAATTTTCTCGCTAAAAATCGACAAGTTCCTCAGCCAACATCTCTGTTGCAGACAACGCCATCTTTTTTATTCGTTCTAGAATGTGCACGTTTTGGAAACTGATAAGCAGTAACTAGCTCTTAGCATGTATCAACATCAAAATGATCGTGAACATCATGTGACTATGGATTGACGTATCACAAGAGAGAGTTTGGATATGATGTGTTATGCCCTAATAGAATGTTTCTAAAGGCACAGAAACTGTCGTCAGTTCTTAAACTCCAGTGACTGTTTGATGTATAGTCAGTGTACCTGCATGCTACAGAGTTATATTAATTATTCCTAACTTTGTCTTGCTACATTAAAAATTCACTTTTTACAATTTAAAACTTTTATTGCTACAAGATTGAATGTAGCGCTTTTGTACAGGCAACCAATAAATAATCATAACAATAATAATAATTGTTTCCTTCAACGTATACTGTAGGAGAGATTTTGTTGACTTACCTTTTATGTACAATTATGAAATTAGTCTGATTAGTTGACTCATTTAATTTAACTTCGTAAATGATTCTCAAATTTTGCAACAATTTCATTAAAGTATGATTGTCTGTGCAACTTATAATTGTTCCAATGTTCTATTTCATCAGCACTAGCACGGCCAAGACAAAGTGGAATACTTGAGAACAATAATGTACGTGTCACACTCCAGGAAACCAACCAGTGCTAATTCTTTCATTCAGTCATCCAATTGAAAAAAACACCTTTACAAATCACAGAAATGTAATGAACTCCATTAGTTACAAGGACAATTTTATTTTCAACAACATCTTGGACAGTTTTAGAATATTGTTTGATACAACCAGTCAATGGAGCACGTTTGTCCTGGTTTACCTTAGCCCTCAAAACATGTTGAGGTCTTTTCATTTAGAGAGTTCCTCGCTCATGCTGGAAAATATTCCACAAAAAAAGGTCCATTGTGACTTCTACTGCAACATCAGCATGTTGTGTATGGCAAAGTACTGGACGCTGGTGTGATTTCGCAACAAAAGATTTTAATTTTGGAACACAGATCTCAAGGAGTTGCCATCTCTTTGAATGCGTTGCATATAAAGAAAAGCAAACGTTCTGTTTAGAAGTTATTCACATTAGTGTTTCAAGATTTGTGTCTGACTTGCATATACATCAATGTCGATATGAATTTCATTTTTGAAGTGCATCCAGTGTCTGTGTCAACAACATTAAAGCCCCAGTAATGCTAACTTTTGATGATAATTTCACCATTTTTATTTTGAATGTTAACCATAATTCCTTGTTCTTCTCCCCAAAGAATGTTGATATACACAGTATCCAGCTTGTCAACTCAGCCGCTATGGTTGTGAACTACGTTATTATTGTTGAAAAGTGGCTTCTGGTCTGGACTACAATTCAAATGGAAACAATCAAAATGCATTTTACACATTTGGACGATAAGTTGACAAGCTAAATAGTGTGTGTTGCAACATTCTTTGGGGAGTAGAATAAGAAGTTGCTATTGATATATAAAATAAAAATAACGAAAAAATCATCGAAAGTTAGCATTACTTGGGCTTTAAAATGGAAGTGAACTTCACTGAGTAAAAAATACGCCATTTGTGAGTCACAGTACATACATTTTATTTCAGTTGGTAAAAACTCATATTTCTACTTCCACACTCAAGAGTATAGTACTGTAGTCCATATACTCAGTGCATTCATTCCTGAGCAACTACATTACATGTATAACTATTTGCATAAATTACATCGCTTGCATTTCACCATGCTTGTAGAAATTCCTCAGAGTATACTTATATAGCTCCAAGTCCCATTTTATAAAAGACAATAATTGGCCGATTTCACATTGCATTGCAAAAACCATGGAAAACTTTGTGTGCACACTGAGCTGAAACTGCTAAGCTCTTGTTCTTGTTCTAATGCCCTGCTCAAAGAAAGTCAAGCTACAGTTTACCTCAAAATAAATTCAGAAGTTTAAATTTTGGAATTTACAGTACAAAAATCTTTGAAGAATATCAACATTTTCAAGGCTAAGAAACTGCTACTTATTTTAGACATTTTTCAGGGTTTTTTGTATGTGTCAGCTACATGTAGCTGCAGTTTCTAGGTATAATTCCCATGTGTTGAAATACCAAAGAATTGGCTTGTCAACTTTAAGTGCATCTGTATTCTGGGAAGTGTTGATGATAAAATTCAGCTCTAGACTGGACTCTGCTTAAATTCATGTATAAACAATAACAACGCGCATCACATATTGATATATAGCATTGACAAACCAGATACTGGGTATTTCAAAGTGCTGTACCAAGTAGGCCAGAAGCCATAGTTGATTGAAACAAATTACTGAAAAAACTTCTGAAAAGTTACAGTGACTGTAGTTTTAAGGTAGAATATGCCTCGGGACAGATATTCGGACTCTCAAATTTTTACAATTCTTTTCTGCCCTACCACTATGGACACTCATTTTAAAGCTCTAACTGAAAGAAAACTTTTCATTGTCTTAGTTTTTTGAGAATTGAAATTTTTATTTTTCTCCATAGAGTTTACACAGGGATGGCGGCCATTTTGGATTTCAAATATCCATAAATATTGGGTGATGGGGTATTGACCCCCAATTTTTTTCTTGATTTTGAAAGAGTATGGTTGAAAGATTCCTTTAGGAAAGTTTGAGTAAAAGTTTTAAGTCTTTCACTTTTGAGGCACATACTACCTTAATTGAAATTGACCACAAATCTCTACATCACAGGTCATCTGATTGTTTGATTCCTTTTTAAATTTAAAAAAAAATCTATGAAGATAAACAGATATGGAAAATATGGAGGGATTTATGCTCTGAAAATTTATGACAAGTTGACAACGCACTCCTGTAAATTGAGAAACTGTTATTCAATTGCTACAGCAGGTGGATTTTTTCATTTGTAAAAGTTACGCCACTTGGTAATAGCAAATTCTGTATCATAGGAGAATATGGGGAATCTTGTAGACATGACAAAATCTAAGACGGACAAGTTGGCAGTTTAGAAGACTTCCTACAATAAATACTACAAATGCCTTTTTTGCTTCAATGTTTAAATAACTTACAGTCTAGCTATTGCTTTGGTGTGCAACTTCTCCCATTGAGCTGCATAGTTTTGTCAATTATATTGAAATATTATCTCTAAACTGGCCGTCTAAGTTTTTTCCTCATACAAAACATGGAAAAATCTTGACTAAAAATGGTTTTACTATATTTTTGTCTGTGACTATGGAAGAATACATTTGGACCTCTCCTCTCTATTCCTTGAAAAAACCAAAAAAAACTCTTGGTTTGTGATAATCATTTTCCCTTAAACCCCCCTGCTCTGCAGCTTCCTGTATTTGCATCTTAGTTTGTTTCTACAATACCCATGAATAAACATTTGTCGTTTACACAGCCACCACCACAATACCCAGAAGTTACAAATAAGCACACACATGACATGAAATGATATTCACAATAAATTTGGAACTTGGAAATCTGTGATAGAAAATGTAACAAAACAATCTCAACTATTTCCGATGATGCAACTGAACAGAGAAGTAAATTTTCAGTTTGATCGTAGGGAACATGTACATAAGCAGCCACTGCGGTCATGCAGCCATCTTGGATGGTTAACCATCTTGGATAAATTACATCTCTTTAAGCGGATTCTTGATAAAGATATCATATACTTAATGTTTCTCTATACTGAACTTGCATTCTAATCTGGATTTGTTACATTTTGAAAAAGAGTATAGCTAAATTCAAGCGCTCAATGAAGATTTCATTCAAGTTCAATGCTCTGCCAGCTTTATGTCATCAACTTAACTGGTATGGCCAACTTCAATAATGGAAGTTGACACATTATTACCGACATTAACAAAGATTGTAACAATATATCATACAATGTAACAATATATCATACAATATGTGTCCTGAAAACACAGATGGTAACATGAACTCTTCCATATCTTTGTACTTTTACTAAGATGTGTAAAACCCAAACACAGATCTAGCATTTGCCAAAATATTTCTGATGTAATGATATCAAGATCGACACAAATATATTATTCTGCATTGCACCAATCAGACAAGTAAAACTAAGAGAGGTCAGGTGTCACAAAGAAAGTTTTGTAGATTGCTACAAATAACATGACATTGTATCATTATTGGTCTCATCTCTGAGATTGGTAGATGTTCCTATTGAAACCACTGTGGATGACAATGATACTGGTCACCATGGTGATTCAGGTAGTGATTACCATAGCAACAATTACCATGGTAATATAGCAATTGGCACCACATTGGTGGCAATCACTGTGGTTACAGAAATGACAATCAACATATAGATGACGTTGATGACAGTCACCATGGATTATCACAGTAGTGGCGATCACCATGGTAACAAGTGATTGTCAATGTTAATCACAAACAAGGATAACCAAAGCAGTACTTATCATCATAGTTCTGACAATGTGCATCACATCTTTTTGCCATTTACTACATTTTCCTGAGCGTGACCATTGTCCAGTGATTAAACAATTTTTCAACAATCTAAATTGTGTTAATCTTTGATGGTACTCACAGCACTCAAATTATTCATGCAATTTCACAAAATGGAGAATGTTCCTGAACTCTCATAAAAAGCATTAATGTCAGTTGAATTGATTGTACAGTGAAAACTTTGCACAATCCATGATTTTAAATTTTTCCTGCCAGATAGATAATAGAGCTCTAACCAACGACAGTCAGCGACTAGAATCGGCTTGGTAATAGTCAGCATATGAACACAAGTCCATTTAAAATTATAAGAAACATAACATTGAAATGGAGGTCATTTTACATGGTAAAGAATACAAATAGTAGTGATAGTTTGTAACAATTAAAATTGTCATATTTGCATGGCAGCATATTACTTCAGTGATTTAAAAAACTTTGTCATTAAGCTATTTTAAGCACAATAAATGAAGGGAAACTGGATGTGTAAGATTGCATATTTAAATGCGATGGCGTGAATTATTGAAAAACATTGTCATTATACACATACCATACCACTAACTGTTCTGCCTTGAGAATAAAAGAAGCAATTACTGAATTGGTCAATTGGTGCTTCTACTCAAATGATCAAAAATGAAAGGGGTTATCTGATTGGTCAATTGGTGCTTCCACTTGAATGATCAACATGAAAGGTGTTATCTGATTGGCTAATTGGTGCTTCCACTTGAATGATCAAAATGAAAGGTGCTTTCTGATTGGTCACCACATCAAGGTCGCATGACACGAAGGAGTCAGACTTCGCGATAAGGATTTCATTGCACCATGCTAATGAACAAAAGTTGAATAAAATTTAAGTGCTTTGCAAAGCTTCCATTGCCAAATTTGAAAATTATTTTATTATAACACGAAAGGTAGAAGTTTTAATTTCCATAAATAGAACAGTTAGCACTACAGGTGATTCATTTGTGTGTCTGATGTTTGTCAAAAAGGTACCTCACCAGATCTTTTCCTTTTGTTCAACTTTGCAAAGGTTTTCTAGTCCAGTCCATTGGCTTTCTCTCAGCTAAAGATCATCTAAAGGCTGTAAATCAGAATATTGCAATGTCACAGTGTATCAAATTCTGATATGCAAATTACATGTCTTACAGCTGAGTTGCAGAGCAGCAGAATGCAGAGCAACATGTTTAGGCACTTGCTCATTATCCTAGCATTTTAAGATTTTGTTGACATTGTTTGTTTACAAAATGAGTGCCTTGCCATGACATGAAGAATTTTCATGTCTGTATGCAAACCACACTTCTGTCCCAAAGAATAGACTGTTGACATGAGTCTTACGAAAAGCTGACTCTGTCGACAATGGTCTGTGTATATGAACACCTTCAAGTTTGCCTTAATTAAACAATTGAAAAACACACATTCACTTCTATTGTGCTAAGTGAATTTTCCTTTTAAATTTACCACTTTCAGACCAGATTTGTTCTAATCACGGATGAAAGATCATTAACACATCAGCAGTAACTGTACAACAGTGGACCCAATTGTTTCCCAAAATTACAGTAAGTCTAGCACGCGTTCAGGTGATAAAACAGAATTCACCATCATATTGTTAGTATAATCAATTTGCAATTTTTTAAATCAGTCTAAAAATTCAAATTTGTGAAAGTAACTACTCAATGCCATCTGTTTCTTTTATTCTGTGTCCCCTTTTCCATTTAAAAAATTTATTTGGACAGTTGAATATTGCAAATTACTTCCAAATCAACCTTCTGAAAACATACAATGATGCCATGTAAATATCTGATTGATCATTTTGACCAAAAAATGTCAAAATTTATCTGGCACAATTGTAATATGTGAAGAAATAATGACAATTATAGGAATTCATTTCACTAAAAAAATGTCAATCCATGGGCATCAATAATGCGATTAAGATGTCAAAAAACCAGCGCTGAGGTATATCAACATAAAACAAACTGAAAATAACATTTCGATCTAAAAAGGTGGAAAATTGACCAAAGTTGTTATTACAGAATATGAAAAAAATATGTAAAACAATGACAGTTATCTGTCCGGAGGTCTTTCATAAATTCTTGTCTTTTTCCTCTCTCTACAGTGTTTCTTGTGAACCGGCCAGTCTCTTTGCTGACAGTGTGTTCCACAATACCGAACTTCTTGACATCGGCCACAGATACTAAATTCACGCAACTGATGAATAGAGAAAAGATAGCATTACTCAGGTTATGAATGTACATTTGTTTTGTAATTTTGTCTTGCAGACAATTTGAACTATACAGTGACAGCTACAGCATCTCTGGTTTAGCATAACAATATCGCCTATGGATAATAGTTAACATGTGCCCCAGAATAGTTTTTTCAACTTAGGTTCAAACTTTTCTCAAAGAAAATTTAAATCATTTTCTTTTGTAATCAAATATAAAAATCAGATGAGTATGCACATTTTTGGATTAGAGAATTTAATTACTTCAAATTTACTTCAAATTTATTCAACATAGTTGCTATTTCAATTATTACTCTTACCTCTGATTCCATTTGTGTACATGGTGGGTAATGGCATTCATAGTACGATACATTATCATCTTCACCTTCAACTATTTCACCATTTGCATTGTAAAATTTGCTTTGAACCATTTCTGGAAATTGCTGTCAATATAACATTATACGGCAATTAATAACGATAATGTCTATAAATATGCATGTGTGTATACTAGCCACTAGCATTAAATTTAATCTTCCCCCCAGAAAAACATCATAAGAAAAATCATTTTACATTTTAGGAATATCTGAACAGCACAGACGACATCTCCTGTGATAAGTACTGTTTTGTTAAAGGGCCTTTCATGTATCCCTAGGATGATGTTGAATCATACATAAAAGAGCATAAACTAGTGCCAAGAGTAACATGTATTGTAAACAAAGCTATATGCATTGAACCTGGCCAAATAAAGCCAAAAATAGAATCTATTTTTAATGTGACATTCTGGCTTAAAATTTGACATTGCCAGAATTTCTTAAGAGTAAATCCAATGCTGCAGAGTAAATGGTATTATTTTTTTGTAAAACTTAATTGATGTGATTTTTATTTTGATAGTAATGAAATTTTTGAAGATGTTGATATAGCTATCAATGCCATCAAGCAATTATTTTTCTGACATTCAGAGTGATAAAACAACAATGTTATGAATCATTGATTCTGAAGGGCGGTATTTGATATCAGATTTAAAAGGTATACTGTCACTTGTTCCAATTTTGCCACAGTTACCATGGGAAGAGGAAATCTAACCAATCACAGATTTTAAGCGGATGGCCCCTTTTTAAAAACAGCGCCCTCACATGGGCATTTTTAATACCAAGGAACGCCCCTTTGACCATATATGGGCATATTTAGATTACAGGTGACTGTATACCTTTAAGAGTGAGGGATGATCTCATCATCTCAAGCTTGTTGTCTCAATTTTATGCAATCGACTGTTTGTTGTTTCTTACCTCATCTATAGGGTCTGCTGGTAATTGTTGTATTGCAACCCAATATAGACTATGTTCTCTGTTGGCATTTTTTAAAGATTCTTCGCACTGAGGATGACCTTCAACAGGAATTAAGGTCAAGTTTTCCATTCTGTTGTCTGGGAATAGAAAAAAGACAAAGTCATTAACTGCAACCAAGGCTATAACATGGATGCACCAAGGTCTATGAATGAGTAATTGATTATCAATCGTTTCAAGATTGTTATGTTGTAACAATCAAGGCCAGCATAGATAGAAATTCACTTGTTGATGAAACAAAGAAAAAAGTTTGTGAAAAATTTGGCCTTATTGATTGATTCTTTCTCATCTTTGCCCCCTTCTGCATTACATTTCAAGTATTTTTTACATAGTTTAAGAATTTGTTTTGAAATATTTGAGTTAAAAGGGAATAAGTAAAAAAATAAAATGCTACCACCATCAACCGATGGTGTACATCTTTGTAACAGTTTAATCCATAGGGAGAACACTGACAAAAATTGACATTCCTTTTGAGAAACACATGATAGGCTTGCAAAAATGAGCATTGACTAAGTTCATTATGTTGTTGTATGGTATCAAAGATGTCAAATGTGGTTTATAAATCTTTTCACAAAAATTGATAGGTCGCAAGATCGCATCAAATTAAGATACATTCATGGTGTATTTCTGCATGAGGAACCACTCATTTCTTTACCACTCTGACCAAAGCATTATTGTCATTCTACTAATCTTGGGGCCAAATTGCACAGTGAATGCAGCCACTACTCATTTAGGAAAACAATTTTAATTTGATGCTTGTGAAAGGATAACCATATTGCAACTAGACTTATTCATTCCTGATATAACTTGGAGTACAACCTGTCGTCAGAGATGCCTTCATATTTTGGACACTCTTTCTGATCCCCTGAGTAAAACAGACATATTTTACAATTATAATTAATTGTTCATCCTTAGAAGACTTGTTACTCACCGACAGTTACACAATTTTTGTGTACAACTCTAAAACCTGGAGCAATTCCTCCGCAGTGCATCTCCCACAGCAGTTCATGTACGTATCGTCCTGAACTTCTTCCCTTGTGGATGTCATAAGCCCAGGCATAGACTCTGGCACCGTTGCCATCTTTGTCTATCTCTACCCTGGCCTGTCAACAAAAATGAATTTGCACACTCCATTTAAAACGGGGTAACCAGGTATATACTATATTAAATACAAATCCATAAGTTAGTATATCTCATTGAACCATTTGAGTGCTGTAATTTTCCCCCAAAAAAATTTTAGTGCAACATTTTACAAATGTTTTTGAATTTTTCTGTAATTTCTTTGATCATTTTGGACCAAATGGACATTGCATTTCATAGGCTACAGTTTTTTATCAAAATTTTGGCAAAAATCTGAAAGAAATTGACAGGGGTATATTTTATAAAGGCAACAAAAATTGACTTTGGCGCTCAAAGGGTTAATTAATACACAGTATCACCTTACATCCTCCATAGGATTTGTACAGTACTTGTATTCGTCTTTTTCTATTTGTCATAATTTTAAAATAATTGGTCATGCTGTATTTTATGATCGCAAATCTTGAAATCATGGAGTCTAAGTTTTTAGCATAGATGCTTTGAACCATAGAAGCGCCTTGATATGGTAATAAGAAGGCTGAAAACACTTCTTATCAAAGTTCACATTGAACATATAAATGTGCTGTACCAAATGTCATGGAGCAGTTATTGCTAAAGATAAACACATGGGATTTGTCGTTTATATGGCTTCATGGAGTTGTTCGATCATCGTGAATTATTCTAAGTACCATGGACAATTAAAGAATGCATGAGATATAAAACTCACTGTTTATAACCTAAAACCTTCTCTCTTTAATTAAAGTTCAGAAGTGTGAAATCAAGCAACATAATTAACATATTCCAAGTACACAATAATGGCTGTGGTCATTCCATTTGGCATTTCTATGATTTTTAATCCACAGGACCCATATTATCCATACATTTTCTGTGTTGTACAAGTCCCTTATAATCAGGGGACACTGTCACTTTCAGTACATTGATACACTTTCCGTATTGATGTACAGCACCATAACATACGACAGAACAAAATCACCTTGATTTAATCCTTTTCCTGTCAAGTTGAAGGTTGTGGAAAGTTTTGTCAGTGTGCCAAACATTTCAACAATCAGATACTTTGATGTGCAAGTTTATCAAGCACTCTTTCAAATTAACTCAAAAATGACCATTGCAAACTATACTCCTTGGGAGAAGAAGGATCAAATATTGGTCTGCTGGTACAAATTCTCTAATCAGCTGGTTTACAAAGTGATACACTGCATTACAATGTATACTTGACATGCAGACAGATCGCAAAATAATGTTGATCATTAGAGTAAAAATAATGCGTTCAGGTCTTGATCTGTTTTGACTTTCATAACAATATATTGTTGTTGATTATTTCAATTCACGTAGTTTATCCATTCTGATTTACGTTACCTGTACTTGAACTGAAAGAACAAATAGAATTGCATCTCATGACAGCTGAAAGTCATTTAAACTTCATGGATCTTTTCTTGAAAGGTCATTGGAGGTTAGGTGTCAATAACCTTTTGTTGAGGTCAATGAACTTCACAGCTGTGAAGTTTATTCAGTCAATGAACTATAAAGGTTTGGATCATCTCTGTAAGAGTGATATACATCTGACTTTTATCAAAATACTTAAAAGCCTGTTAATGTCAGAAATGGTTATCATATGTGAACTGACTGAATTTTTATGAACATCAACATTTTAGGAAAAGTATACTTGAAGATGAAGAATGTTGGAAACTCGAAATCTGTCAAAAAAAATTGTATCAACTTGATTATTTTTGACACTGGAATTCTATAGAGTCTTAGGGATGTATCATTAACTTCAGGAGGGAGGGGTGATCAGCATGCTGACAAAAAATTTTTTCACATTGTAAAATTTCACAAGTTATTCTTTTCTGGATTTGTGCAAAATGCGTACTATTTTCTTCTAAACAAACAATTGTTTATCTGATGACTTTCACTTGAGTATTTTTTAAAAATAGACATGGATCAAAATTCTTTTCATGACATTTTCATTTCACAAATATTTTTTTTTCCATTTTTTGACCTTCCCATCCCAAATTCAAATGGTCCATCCCTTTTACTAACAAAGTTACTCTACTGGCAATGGATAATGACAGCATACTGGGATATAATGATTAAATTCATATCCTCAGCAAAATAGAATGGTCTGGAAAAACATTCTATTTTGTATATTGAATTTCTGCCAAGTTCCAAACAAAGATTCAGGTCATCACGTCTTGAGAGATGCAGTCTAGTACTAATCTGTGCAGTTTATTTGGAGCCATGAATATCCCAGTATACTAAAGTTTTGGAAATCCAATAAATTACACAGATACTAGACTAAGAAAGCATTTGCTTATTACTTTCATTTGCAACCACCATGTTTCATGGCTATCCGTTGCCAATGATAAACTGTCCTCTATAATTGAACTTAAAGTCTTTACAAAAACTTACCTCAAATGCATAGCGTTCTACAAGTGATATATCTCGTTCATCAAGCAATGAATATTTTGTCTGCAAGAAAACAGATATATGTCTGATCTTAAATAAGTGTATCAATTTGATGAGATATTAGCAAACATCACATTCCACCATCCCAATTAATGTCTCAATTCTTATAAATATCATTTTACGAAAAGGACCAAACTGCCACTGATCTTTTGGTATAAGTCATTCTTGTATCATTTTCAATGTGTGTTTTACAGATTAGCATCTTGGAACCATGCCACTGAATGAGCAGTTGACAACACATGCCTTCAGTCCAGGCTACAAACAGAATCAACAAGAAAGTGATGACACATACCTAACTTCTGGTATCTATCATATCGTATGTTAATGAGCATTGTATACTAATAGAACATTATACCAAACTGTAAAACCCTGCATACAGCACAGCAAGGGTCTATTTTACATACCACATTGGATATTGAAATAATTAGAGGTTATAGCTGGTTTTGAGAATATACATCCTATATGTTCCCATTCCCACAAGGACACAAAACTAATTCCTGTAACTTTTGCACAGTAGGCCTTGCTACAATATGCAACAAGGAAATGTTAATTGGAAACAATGTATCTAAAAACTTTAATAAAATTGGAAACAATGTATCTAGAAAGGATTTATAAATGGAAACAATGTATCTAAAAGTATCTCTTGATGACAAATTACATTACAATGATCCATTAAAAACCAAGTGGTATAAAGTTTCTAATATTATTTTGAATAAAATGTACTATGTGTAGTAAAAGTAACAAAATTTCAACTTGATTGGAACAATTATTGTATCTTTGTATTGCATTCCAGTCTGTTAGTGAAAAACTAAATTTATGTAATACTGTGTAACATATATATTTAGCTCAACCTAGGTTGAGAAAATACATTTTTAGACATATTTTACTGCATTTTATGTACACCTATTCAAAAAATTTACGCAGATGATTTGGCATGACTGAAGAATATTTGGCGGATGTCAAGTTATACCGTACATAAAGCTACTGCCTGTCGATCATAACAGCTGATGCATCTGAAACATAATACCCTAATTTTGGCATCTACTCCCTTCCCCTCAAAACGAAACTCCTTAATGTGAAATGGGCTTCAGGAAAACTGTCTTGTTTACTATGTATGTACAAGCTCTTCACATGAATATACCTAAACAAAATTTACGTTTACAGTTTTTCAATGTTCCGAGTAGTCTATATTCTTCTACCAGCATTCAAATTATGTTATTGTGTTTTTCTGGTTGTCGTAATTTGCATCCCATTTTTCCTAGATGAATGTGAAGATAGGACTGCACAGTTGAGTACATACGTTTAAAACTGTACAAGAATAGATGTCCTGTGTCTGTGTTGTACGTCATTCTTTCTCATCTGTCGCATTTCTCTTCCATTCTGCTTTCATATGTTGCACTTAAAATATTGTATTTTATATATGATTTCAAATTCTGAATTTATTTTGTATTATTTTTTGTTACAATAGAACCCTTATTGGGATTTTGACACACACAAACCAAATTAGGGTCTTACCCTCTTGGGCTCTAAACTAAGGAATTACCTTTCTAGTGCGTCAGCTTTTATGATCGACGGCCCCTACAAGGGATCTTTGTTTGTGTTCACCTTAGAGGCACTCTAAATATAGTAGTTTCTTATCATGAAGATGATGTGGCACAGAGTTCTGTAAGTGTGATATCACTTGTTTTTCAGTTTGATGTATGCAAACATATACTTGTCTAAAATTAGCCTGTGAGAACAGCAATAGGAGAAACATATCTGAAGAAATCAGAATGTTAACAGTCACTTGAAACATTTTGGCTGACCCTGAGTAACATTCTGAGTACTGTATTCAGAAACCAAGGCCTATGGTATAACCTTGGACAGGAATGTTTTTATCATTGTAATATAGTGATGTCCCTGATCATTTGAAAACAGAAGACGGCCAGCATTATTGCCACTGAAACTATTAGATATTAGACGATTAATTTGGTATGTTCCAAAAATTAACTTTTAAATTTAATTCAAGGAAACAAAAGATGAATGTTAAAAATGTAAACAAATTGAAATGTACAACATATGCGACCTGAGTGAACAGAGTAGTCATTCACTAGATAATGAGTCATGTTTATAACCTTTGACCCTTGACACTGTTTAGTATTATCAGCTGTTGATGATGACGTTCTCTGTAAAATGGTATTTTTGAAATTCACTTGCAATCAATGTAAAACTATATATGCCTAAATTCCTCAAGAAAATTTACAAAAATATTGGCTTTTACCGCTGTTGCAAAACTGACACAGACAGAATTGAGTGCCCAGAGCACATTGATTGAAAATCACAAACACTGAGAACAAAAGCTGCACTGTGACGAATACGATACACAGTGGTAGAAAAATCGTATTGAGCTTACATGTCACAGTGAATTCACAGACGTTGTGTGAGTCATTATTCCAATTCAGACATGAACTATTGAAATTACAAGAATTTAATCCTGGTAAATTAAAATTCTTTCATTTTCATGAAAATGAAATCAAGTGTAAGTAACTACCGAAGGTTCAAATCATTCTGAAAATTAACAAGAAACCTTGACAAAATGCAAACACACAAAAATAACACCAACCAGGTATCTTTGGCTTAGCCTTGGAAGATGTCTTTTTAAGCAATAACAGCAATAATTGCCTAATGTTTACTTATCAATGAAACAAGATTTTTTGGGCAATCGTAACAGAGCATCCAAACATTGTGCAAAACAGAGTGTCTGACCATATATGTGTAAATCACCTTAACTTATTTATGTCTACGCAATTTTTTTCAAAAAATGAATATCTGTGTCAATCCAAAATTCAATGACGATCATTCAAATACATGAATCATATCAGTTTGCCCTTTCTTCAAGTGTATCAAATATGACATAACCAATGGTATGGGAGCTAAGCAAGGCAGGCTACAGCTGAAATAAACACCTACACACAGACACTGTTATGTAAAATTCACAGAATATACGTACATATGACGCTATTCACAGGAAATATCTCTGCGAGAACACAGAAGCTTCTTCTTTTCATGGTTTATTAAATGACACTGCATGCATGAATTAAATGAATGAATGAACAAATGAAAACAATTTTGTTTATTGGTGTTAGTTACCTCATCTTGAATCACATACAATTAAATGCCTGCGTTCTGATAATCAATTACTTCGTTCTGAAGACTTCGAAACCACTGACCCCTGGGATCACAATGCATATATTTTGTATGTTCGAAAATCTGAGTAAAAATACTGGACAGGTTGTCTTCAGTCAGTTGTACTGCGGCTACCTCGGTTACTAATGCTTCATCTATTGGGACTTCCGACTCGCTAAGAATTTCCCTGTTACTGAGTAATTCACTCGGTGTTTATTTTCAAGAGGTCGCGTTAATACACAATCTGCAATGCCAACAAAATGTGACTTCTTGGGATGTCGACGTGTCACAAACATACGATCTCGGTCAGACTTACAGACAAATAAAATCCACTCCGACTCTGAGTGGGAGAAATTCCGCCCTGCCCGGTACCGACTGTGGTATTACCCACAGATAGAGCATCGTTACGTATGGCCAAGCCTGTCTCGTTTTTTCACATCATTATTCTACGAAAATATCTACATGAATGTGTGGATTTTGCGAAGAATTCAATAGAGTCAGAAAAGCCGGCGTACCAGTCGGTGGTGACAAAATGAGCCAAAGACTGCACAAACACAGCAAGAATGTTGTTGTTGACACTGTAGATTGAAAGGCCTACCAAAGATCCAACGACGCGCGGCATAGCGGCGTCAAAAAACGGGAGAGGCCATACAATTCCCGGTCGTGCGTCTGGTTTTTGTGTTGTAACAATTATGAATAATTTCATGACAACACATATCGCAAACGGAGTTTAACACTGTGGTACCGAAACCTTTTAAGGATCACAAAAATGGAACAGTAAGTTTCGTAAACACATTTGGACATGTTTTGCAAGCAGCCGTTTGTCAAGGCGATCAAACGCGGCGAGTGGCCTTGATTGGTGATCTGTGTACGTATCGGCCTGTGCCTTTATTAAAGTGGACACGCTCCATTTTCAGACACAACACTGGAAAACGACTTCAGCAAATCCAATTTCGCAGTGTAATATTGGCAGTGGAGATTTTTCGTCGCGTCTACACACGCACATTATTCCGCTCCACATAAACCAGAATTTCTCCGAATTTACGGCCATGGTACGGGAAGGAAAACGGATGTCAAGAGCTCGCACTCGCTATTGTTCGCTGTTGTGTTGAAACAAGCAGCAAGATAAAGAGAACGACACTAGAAAATCACTATATTTTACCTTTCCAGCGGCTCGACCAAGCCGAACTATCCCGAGTTTGAAGCCCGACATCCGCTGCACGTCAGAGAGTAGTGACACGGCCTCGACGATGAACGAAAAAAGTGAAATTTTGTGAAAATTGTGTCAGAGAACGGATAGGAGCAAAACTGCTGTTGGACTGACACCGAGGGCGGTCAGCTACACGTGTTTAATGAAAGTCAATATTGACCAATCAGAATGCAGCATGTTGTTTATGACCCCTCCCACCTGCCGGCAAGTTTAAAAGGGACTGTAAACACTATTAAATGCGCACAGCTGCCGTATATCGGCGCAGAGAGGAGACAGCAGCTGTAGGGCCTGTGAAGAGCAGAGGATGTAGTGTAGTTTTACGCGCACCCATGAATACAAATTTCATCGGTAGAAACACCAATATTAAAGCTTTGCATATGCGGTTTTACTGGAGGCTCGTATGCACACTAGGAGTCGGAGACATCGATGTCTCAATGGTTCATACATTATAAATGCGTATTGGCTATGTCGATAGCATGGGGCATGGAGCTATTTGATATTCACATTGTGTATCGCGTATTTCACCGTTTCTAAACTGTAATTCCTTGATTTCACTTCTCCTTAAAATCATCGACGTTGTTTTTATATTTAAGGCGAGTCCATGAATGCACAAACATTACATGTCATGAATTTTTCCAAATCTTCTGCAGTAAAATTCCTACAACAATTTTGTCAAAAATTCTGGAAAATGTATGACATTTACATGGAGGTTGTTGGCAATCATCTCACTATCCATGGAATCAAATGTTCAATTTACAACAATCCAGTCAGTAGCTTTGTACGTTTTTGTATTTAGAACGGCTGAAATTGTGAATAAAAATTTGGCTATCGTAGACGTTGTGATTTTACTAATTACTGTACATCAATTCAGACAGAGAAATCCAAGAATTTGGAAATAAATTGAGAAAAAGGAGACAGATGAAAGAGAATATGGCCAGAGTAGAAGATGAAATGTCACATTTAAATTCTCTGTGGATCAAAGTGACACTGAATGAACATGTTGCCATGGCAACAACTCATGAACCTGACCTGAAATCATCAGCTATTTACCTTGAGAATGAAAACGACCTTTATCTCACTGTCCTGGCAAGGTCGCATTCATGGTCAGGTGTTCCATGCACAAATAAATCGTTATAATAAACTTGAGGATATGAAAAATACAATTAGGAAATGCAACACTGAGAACAAACTCAATTTATTAATGCTTGTGTAAGAAAACTTAATTTGAATCCTGACCATTTTTATGAGTGATTCTTCCATTTTCTTTTGATAGAATATTTGTATATCCATGCATTATGATTACACGATATGCTGTAAGTGTCATTCATTCAACTAATCTGGTATGCATATAACCTTCATTCCTACATATGAGTGCCTGCAAGTTCAATGGCATTCATGGACAGCATGATCATCACTGAGGGTATAGCGGTGTCCTGCCACCAATGTTTGTCAGTCAAACATGCACAACAAGACAACAATGGGCACAAGTGGCTCGACTGTATAGCCACAAACTGATGATGTCAAATCGCCTTACACATAACAGACGCCTTGTAATTATGACATTGTGTATTGTGTACGGCGATTTGACGTCATCAGTTTGTGGCTATACCACTTGTAAAATGATGCCCAAATGATCTGAAATAGAAATCTTGGTTTTGCATCAGGTCGCACGTACCAAACACTCCGCTGAGCTTTGAAAACCAGTCCACTGCACAGTCTGCAGAACACAGTCACAAAAAACATTTATTTTGTTTATACACTGGACTCAGTACATGTATGCTCAGATAATACACTAAATGTCCATAATCTTAAAGATTGCCCTGGCAGATGAATTCATCATGTGTGCATGCAACAACTCGCAAATGTGCAAATGATCTGATATGGTGCCGTGTATGACCTGTGTATTATAGACCCAGCACAACCCTTCAAAGAAATGAAGTCCTTTAGCCTTCATTTAAAACATATGTTTTTAGTTGACTCCCTAGCTTGACATTAAAAGTTGAGGTCAAATAACCCAGATATTGACATTGACAAACAGTATTTTTACATACTTCCCCATTGAACTTAATACCAGCACACTATACAATTTGATCTATACAAGATATTTATTCCATTCCAATGACCAAGAATCACTGCATGTTCATAATTGTTGTGCTGTTCAGTATAAAAATCTACTTTGTAAATCAAATATAAGACTTTGGGAAAGCAATGATGAAAACGTTGTCCATGTTACAATGGAAACTGTAATAATTCTTTATCAGTGACTGAAACTGCAAACTGCAACAGGGACAATAAAAGGCTGAAATACAGGTAAAATTTGCCTGAATTTAAATACTATCATAGATATTGTTAAAATTGGCCATAATTAAGTCATTAAGGTAGAATGCGCCTTGGGGACAGATATTCATACTCTCAAATTTTTACAATTCTTTTCTGATCTATCACTTGTGGGGGCAAACTTTAACGCTCTTGAAGTAAGAAATATACTGTCTTAGCTTTTAGAATATTGAAAATTTTATTTTTCTCCATAATGGGGATGGCAGCCATTTTGAAATGCAAATATTGATAAATGTTTGGTAATGTGTTTCTCTATCACACAAGGAGTCTTTGCACAGGAACCCTAGATTTTTATTTTGATTTGGTGAGAGAATGGCTGAATGTTGTTGATAGAATCATTAAATGGCAGACAATTTTATACAAACAGTTACCAAGCCTCATTGTCGCTGCCATGTAAGCAAGTGAAATAAGAAAACGATTTCAATGATAATGTATGCATGAAAATCAACATTTTCCCTCATAGCAATTTTTGCAAAATAAATAAAGGTATATGTCTTCTAATACAAATAGATAGATCAAAGTGTTAATCAACAAATGTATGACTGTTATTCTGTGACTTGTATATCAGTAAAGACATACCTGAAATTATTGTAGATGTTGCAAGTTCATAGACCTGAAGCTTGTTCTGTGGTTGCTTGACGATGACTAAATTTGGTATTTCTTCTTTATACTGAACAATGGATGGATCCTGAAGTTTGTACTGTCTAAATACACACTTTCAATAATCCTGACCAAATAGAAAATTTGTTGTATAGGACTGCAACATGGCATGTAAACTTTAAAAAGCTTACTTCAGCTCCCCCACCCCCAATACGAGCTAGAATATTGTAGGTATGCATGGTAACATCTGCACTGTCAATTAACACCAGTACTAAAGAGATAGAGGTCCATGACATTTTAAGAATATCAAAGCCAGAACAAATAGAATTCCTGGAGTTTGATTGCACTTTGACAAATTCAAACAAAATGTAGAAACAGAGTCTGGTTAATATGATATGAGAACTGCAATTATTTAAAGGGACTTTGTTAGAACAGGAGTCGGTAGAGGTTGCGCTCATGGGAACTTGTGTGATACAGTTCCGCTTCATATGGTGGTTGGACTGTGGTAGGAACTATCTATGAAGTCTGACCCAGTGCATGGACTGATACAGTTGTCACATAACTCTCTCAATCTATCAGTGTGTTATCTGCTGTCATGGTTACCATTATTATTTGACTAAACAAATCTAAAATAGTCAAATAATTAGACTAAAGTTCACTAGAATAAATCTGCAGCCAGTGGTGATCAATACTCACTACAGGGAGGAAGTATGTATGGCAGGGATCCACTGTATATTTATCACAATTAACCCTTAGAGCAACAGTCAGTTTTTGTCGCCTTTATAAAATATATCCCGATCAATTTTTTTTAGATATATGCCAAAATTTTGATTAAAACCTGTAGCCAATAAAATGTGATGTCCATTTGATCCAAAATTATCAAAAAAATTATGGAAAAAATGATTCTTTGTAAAATGTTTCACTACAATTTTGGTGGGAAATTAGGTAAAGCACTCAAAGGGTTAAGGCTCAGTACATTCATTTTCTGCTTTTTCTTCTCAATTAATGCTGGACTTCTACTACTCAGCATAAAACATCTTTTCAGCCGGCCTCCTTTCAGCTACGTTTGTCGATTCATCACTTTAGGATGCTGCTAATTAAAACTTTTCCCTAACTTTACCATGGTTAGAATGTCTTTCTAGCATTGTAAGATTTTCATTGCCACAATCAGCACACCAAAAATATATGAAGTATGTTTAAATCTTACTGGACAGATGAATATTAGATATAATGAATGCTGAGGGCAAAATATACCTGGGTTTTGTTGTCGCTATTAGACTAAAATAAGGGATATACAGGTTGAGTTGTACAAAGCCATGCATGCTGTGTTTGAGTGGCCCCTGACCAGAATGAATGTAGTTTGGTGTTCAGTAGGTCCTGACAGTAAGAGAATGTAAGTATAGTGTTTGGAGGCCCCTGACCGTGTCTTTGTAAATAAGTCTGGTGTTTGGAGGTCCCTCACTAGAGTCATTGTAAGTCTATCAGGGTAGCTGCCTTGCATGCCGGTCTGCTCGTCCTACATAACTTACAAGTGTGTCCATAGTCACTGCTTGATGAGACCAGAGAAGTGGCAAATTGTCTGGTCTCTGCAAACCATCTGTTGGTCTGCCCTGTGACAATTCGATTTGCTCATCCTGTATATTAGTTATGATACAAAATGAAAACACTTTATAAAAACAACCAAAATGACA
>LD346596.1:5000-40316 GCA_001465055.1 Ptychodera flava
GAGTTATACCATAAGACCACACATCACTCTTTGAGGTGTATATTGACTCACATAATGATTCAAGAGCCATCCATCTAATCGGTAACTTGATCTGTAAATTGCAAATATTTGGATCAAGGTTGTTGAACGTCAGATTCATAAATTTAATCCTTTAACCCGATATACTGGCCAGCATTACACTATTAAATACTTCGATTTCGAATGTATATTAAGTAAATTAACGCCCACCTGTGGCTGCCTTTCACAAACGTACACATCAGGAACAATACGAGCAAAACCAAAGTCTGATATTTTGCAAGTCTTATTTTCCCCAAGCAGAACATTTCTTGTTGCCAGGTCACGGTGTATACACTGCATAAGTAAGAAATGACAGTGACAATTTCAATTGATCTTTAATGCAAATAGTTTCGAAATGCTGTTTTTTATTTTAGATAAGCGTATTTAAGAGATGTTAATATAGAACAAAAGACCATTTTTATTCACAAAATCAAGACTTCTTACCTTTCGTGACTCCAAGAAGCTCATACCTCGTGCAATCTGCCAAGCAAACTGCAAGAGTTCTAACGGACTGATATTTCGACTGTTCGCATGCAAGTTTTGGTAAGATGACTCTGATTTATTTTTTCCAAGGTAACCTTTTAGACAACCATATTGTGCTACTTCCATTATAATGCAGATACAACCTGTTGAAATGTAACGGAGGCGTGTTTTATTATGTTCTTGCTCTACAAAGAGTAATTTCAAGATTGATGAAATTTGAATGTTAAGGACGATTGACATGACTTAATAGAATTTTGCCATGGATGGTACATTATTTCTGTAGAAATGATATATACAAAGCAATGTGAGCATACCAATTGCTAAATAGCTTTACCACTTTGGTTAGATATACAATAAGTTCTATATACCCTAATACTTAACGTGCATTTTACTTCAATTGCCTGTACTGTAACAACGAAAGACAACTCGTACACTGGTGTTAGTTACATCATACTACTGAATGATATTGTAAAGTAAGCTTAAATATACCGTTGCGTATACCCAAGATACCTATAAAGCAAGAATTATATTATATCATGCTACCATGTGCCATTCTGATTGGACGAGAGCTCATTCCACCGATGCTGAAATACTGTTTTAGCACTGATAGCGGTGGTAAAACCAGCATTTTCGAAAATTGCCCAGTCGGTGCCTTTGAACGAAGCTATCTAAACCATAAACCCTCGAGAAAAACTGAAACCGTCCACTTTGTTTCAAAGATCGAAGACCGAATTTTGATACACAGATAAAGTGTGGGTCTGTAGCTCACCTCTTGGTGTTAATAAGTCGGGATCTATGATGAAATACATCTCTGAAGCAGCGCATTCGGGGTGTGATGCACACAAATTATTTGGGCGACATACGCGACATAGCGCACCGTGAACTTCGCTTGAATGATATGTAGCGGGAGTCGAGACGCGATATATATCATACCGCTCTTTAAATAATGAAGATAGTATTCGTTCATACACAAATAAATTGACACTTCCTCACAGTAACGGTATGATAGATATTCTTTACCAAAGTTTGGGCTGTAACAGACCGGGGTGTCCTAACGATGTAGACCAAGAAGTTCAAAATAACAATGGGATGACTCCTGGCGACTGCGACGAAATTTGACGTCAAATACAACGAGCAGTGTTAGCGTCCAGCTCTCCCTGCATCGGGCAACACATTCTGCACAACTGTTCATCACAGTTGCAGTCATCGCAAGTCCGGATTATTTCAAAACTGCTTGTTTTCTGGTACAACTAACGTCCAAATTATCCATCAAAAGTAGATCCTGTAAGTTCGCGTATACGCGTATGCGGCACAGAATGAGACAAATCTATTTTTAGTATGCCAAAAAAGCCAGGACTATTGTTCTTATGTAAATTTACGAAAAAAATTGTTACTTTTTTTTTATTTGAACTCTTGACCAATTTTCTGTGTGACTGCAGCAGGTATTTTTGACAAGTATAGTGTTCGTGTTTCATGCGAATAAAATGCAATGTCGATATGAACGTAATGCGTATTTATCATAGGATACTGTGTGCCTGTACGAAACCCCAACTTATAAAAATGCTCGGTCTCGGGCGCAGAATTTCCGACGTTCGATCTCTCAGACGTCCTGTTTTCTGCATTTGGGGCTTAGAGTGATGAAAATACCCAAGTAAAACAACAAAGACATGCAAGTTGATATAATATAATAGCAATAATCCCCTTCGCAGTCGGGTATACACTCGATTTTGGTACAATTCGCTCCATATAGCACTCGACTATCGGCTCGTGCTATATGTCGCGCATTGTACCAAAATCTCGTATATACCCTACTGAGGCGGGGGTTATTGCTTACATGTTTTGTCCAAGTTCTCTGTAAAATGTTATATTTACAGGCAATTCTCGAATAACGGGATTCACTTGCAATCTGTTAGTTTAACAGATACCGATATTTATACAACTGGTACCATAGTCGTTTTCAAAGAGCATTCCACTGTCGATCATGGCGACACGCTTTTCTTCAGTTGACCTCCACCCAAATAATGTAGTTGACACACCACAAGCTAGTAAACCTTACATCCAAATGGTTTTTGATTGTACCAACACTTGTGATTTTCCATAGAGCTATGATTTTACATTACAGTGGATGGTGACTGTAAGCTACTTGCTAATTAGTCCCCACGGACACCGTCCGGGGGGACTTATAGGTTTGGTCATGTCCATCCGTCCGTGTGTGCGTCCGTCCGTTCACGCAGATATCTCAGACATGCCCTGGTCAATTTCTTTCAAACTTTGCGCAAGGATAGTACCCTACCCAATACAGATGCACGTTGATTTGTTTCACAATGCGATCAAATTTGGCCGTGTTAGAGGACTTTTTAGTTTACACCTACATAGACTCCCATGTATAAGGCCAAGAAAAATAAAAATTTAGTTTCTCATCGTATTCATATTGCAAAAAGGATGCAGTGAAATAATCGCAATCATACCAATCCATAATCCAACGACAGCAGGTCACAATTCGTAAGACAATAGTTGTCAACATAGACACAATAGTTGTCAACATAGACACATAGCACAGAACAGACAGTAATAGACGGTACACAAACAAAGTCATCTTCATGAAAAAAGATATATGGACCTCTGGCCAGAAAACCAAGAAGTGATGTCAGGTGTTTCGAAAATAGTAAGCGCATCCTGCCCCACATATGGTCTGATTTTTGTGACACAGTTTTTAGTCCCCACGGATGAAGTCCAGGGGGCTTATAGATTGGGTCATGTCCGTCCGTTCGTCCATCCGTTCACGCAGATATCTCAGATATTTTGACAAAATGTCATATGACCTCGGTGACCTTTGACCTCAAATATACATATTTGTCCATAACTCAGTAACCACAAGTGCTGCACCCTTCATGTATGGTATGATGGGACACCTTATGACGCCGCATATTGTACCTCATTAATTATGTGCATATTTAATTTTGAGCGAGCCAATAGAGCTAGAGGTCTGATATTTGGTATATAGGGATAACTTAGCAATACAATTTTTTGACAAAATGTCACGTGACCTCGATGACCTTTGACCTTGATTATACACATATATATGCGTAACTCAGTAACCACAAGTTCTATACCCTCCAATTGAATCCGATTGAAAACTATCCGTATTTGATAGGATATTAGGACCTTAAGATGTCACATCTTGTACCTCATTTATTATGCGCATATGTATTTCTTGGCTGGCCAATACAGCTAGAGGGGTGATCTTTTTTCCCGATTTAGAACCATAACTTAGACATGCCTCATGTGTTTCAAATTGGGAACAACGACATAGACCTATGTGCCCATAGATCTCAACATATACACTCCAGTGATACTTCTTAAGGACAACATTTCCCTTCCCCATCAAGACTAATACTCCTATGACAAGTGGGGACTATGTCATTGTCAATGACTTGTTAATTTTGTAATCGTAGAACCCAGTATTGGCAGCAATGTTAGCTAAGAAGCAAGCGTGTATATCCATTATTTTTAGCATCATCAACTTTGCAACCGTTGCCAAGTACCAAATAAGCACCCTGTCTTTTGTTGCCTTGACACCTTTAACTTTAAAATTTCAAAACCGTCACTTTGTGCAGCCCCCCCCCAAAAAAAAAACAAAAACAGAAAAGATAAATACATTCACAAATGGTATACCAAATTGCTAATGGGATAACTGTCTTTAGGTTATATAAAAATGAAACGCATTGGAAAATAATAAGTGCTTCCTAAGAATAATGGACAATTTTGCTCTACTGACTCATATGTTAATCAAGGTCACATAAGGTAAAGCAAAGCCAGCATGCAACAAAACTTTCTCTACAAAGAAGCAAAATTTAATATGTTGGCGTGCTGCGCAGATACCAATAATCGTATACTTTTTACTTTGATAACCAAACATATTGCTTCTGCTATTACATTTTACATGCGTGCGGCAAGGGAAGTTTTGCTGTTGTCTTGCAATGGAGTGGCAAAGAAGGTGAAATCTATCAACAATATAAAGAACAATTACAGTTACCATCCGTTGTCACTTAAACCTACCAACTTTTGAACAACATCCTAGGAGCGAAATAACATTTGGACAAGATGATCCCAGCATTTTCATGATTTCCAACTCGCGAAGAAAATCTTCTATGTCTTCATTTGTTGCATTCTCTAAAGAACCATCAGGTAATTGTGATGGATTTCGAAGAGAAAATCAAAAAAAGACAGGAGACTTCTTAGATAAAACAATTTATGAAAACATGGTATTAATGTTAATGGAATAATCATGTAACAAAAATAACCATTATCTTAGTTAAAAGCAGTTATGGTTACCGAATGTGATGCGTTTCTTGAGAAGTAATGTTCTCATCCTTTTAATCTCACAATTGAGTTCGCATTTAAGCGATTACGAGAAAGGGAAGATGCTCACTTCCTGGGGATTGTAAAATCTCTGTGTTGTATCAAGTAACTAGGTGTATTGTAGGTACATCTCAATATGAATGATTTTCAACAAAGCATAGCTTTGCTCGAAGGTTGGAAAAATGATGAAAACATTTGTATCGAATTTATATTGTATGGTACCGGTATTCCAGAAAGCCCTCATATACTATGTCACAAGATCCCTTCAAAACGTGACAGTGGTATTATAAGCTGTAAGTCCATACAGGCACACGTTTCACCTTTCTTTTCAAAATATTCGAAGCACTTATGTAAATTTTACCTTTAAGACGTTTTACTGCAACTTTGGTTATCCCAACAGTCCCTGCAATATTTACAGCGTCAGCTTGTCTGACTTCACCAAACTCTCCATAACCTAGGATTGGTGAATCATAGAATTTCAAATTTTGCGATTCATACTCCCATTTGTCGTGGTTTCCCATTTCTGATCGATTGGCAGTTGAGTCACTGTTTTGGTCGGTGCAAACAATTAGAGGAGCCACTTCAGTGCCATCGGTTGTGACCCGAGATGAACGGCTAGGATTAGTGTCCTGTGAATGGGAAAATATCGTTTTTCATAAAGATATATGGAAATGTTATGGAAGTACTCTTGCATGGATATGATGACGTTTGATAAGTTTTTATTTAGTTAATTATTTACAGGAAGGAGTATAATAACTGAATTCACTTAAGCTTGTACACACTGTATATCTGAACGGCATCTAATATGAAGTGTGTGTGAAACAAAGTGAAAGCAGTTAAGTCAAGCCAATAGTATATCAAAGTTATGATACCATGTCGAAGTTCTGATTGTCAGCTTCTGTGTCTCAATCCTGATAAATATACAAAGGAAAATGTATGAAGACCGTTTATTAAATGTGTATCGAACAAGTCAATATAGTTTAAGTACAATGTAAACAAAAATGTGTTGTGCTTCAGTCGTTTAAAAGTTTTGTTATCTTGAACTTAAATAGATAAATAATAAGTTATTTTGTATACGAATTGCCTATTCATTCTGTTTAATGAGAAGAGAACGTAAAAAAGGTGCACATGTTAATTTATCTTACAAACACAAAACATCCCTTTAAAGATACAGATAATTAAATGTTTCAACGTGCATTAAGTGACGAGACAGTAGAGAACTACATGGACGTCTAGCCGCGTTAAGGGTAGCTTTCGCCGATTAGGACATTTCAACAGAGAACAGAGAGTGTCCTAAGAGAAATACATTGCCCTCAAGACACAGAAGTCAAAACCAAACACGCAAATTTTGCATGCAGGTGTTTTTTCACTGCTTCGTGGAGCGTGTACTCTACCGAGCGACTTGTACGCAGAAATGTTGAGTTGGAAAAGAATAAGATACTATCTCTTTTAAAGTTCCAGAAAATCGGATCAATAAGATATTTGTCTTGTAGATGATCACTTAATCGTATTTTCGTGATGATAATCTCACCGATGTCATCACTTGGTCTTGTTGTTCCTTAGAAAGATTTCCAGACGCGTGCCGTCCTCTAGGTGTTCTTATGAACTGCAACAGAAGAGGAAAACATTCCAATGCGTTCCGATTTCAAATTTTAACAATCAAACTTTAACATGTTTCATCAACCTATGGTAGTCGTATTCTTTTGATTTCATCTTTACAGTTTTGCAATGTTGTTTCAAGGTAAAGACAAAAGTTATAATGTTTCCACCATGCTGAAATAGAAATCAACAGACCCAATCATCTTCAGTTGTAAATAAACCCGATGAAGAACATTATGACATTTCAAGCTTGTTCTAGAACAACATTATTTTAAGGTGGTGATCTATCCGGCGAATAGCGTACCTTGGAGTACAGAAACCTTGTTGACGTTTAGACATAATTTCAGGATTTCGTTATGTTCAAAAAATGACAAAAAGTCGTCACTTTGATCATAAACTTTTTGAACAGGAAAACGCCATATATAATCATCCGAATCAAGACTGATTAAATTATAACGAAATGCAATGACCGGCAAATGATGTTCAGCAACAAATCAAAACAGATCTTGATATCAGCAATTTTGTTGAATGAAGTATATTACAACGATAAAAAACAGAAATCTTTACACCTACCATAACGATAAATATCACCAATATCGAGATGACTGTTAATGAAATACTGCAAACTATGAGAGTGGCTGACGTCCTCGATGTTTTAAGGTTTTCTTCATCTCTAACTTCCGCAATTTTGAGTGATATTGTACCTACGGTTCTTGTAGTTTTTGCTGAAGAAAGAACATTGCATATGATTCAATCTTGAATAACATATCAACATACTTTACGATACACCTAACTTGAATTATGATACTCCACTCATGCACCCCTTTAAAACAATAACACTTATTTATGACCATAGACCGTGTAAAGCATGGGCAAATAAAATGGACTAACCATAGAGAAAATATTATATATGTGCGCGACAAAACTATGTATTACGTACCACTCCGAGCATCGATCTTACTGGTAAAGTCTTCAGTGGTGTAAGTGTGAAGAAAAGACATGAACGTTGTCTTCCCTTTATGTACTATAAAGAAGATAATGTTACGTGTAAGTTGTAAATTGGTAAAATGGGGTGTTTTAGAAGTAGTACCATAATAACTCCGGAAAGAGTAGTAGGCGTGTTTTCAGCCACCTGTTTCGGTCAATTTAAAACATGCTTGCTCAGTTTCCATACACAGCAAAAGTTTTCCAAGTTGTAGAAGTCTCATTGTGATCAATTTGTCATTTTTAGTTTTGTAGCTTTTCAAAGTGTAATAAAATAACGAAGAGACTTAAACGAGTAACCCTTAGTGCCAGAACGCATGATGTAAAGTAACTAAACATGTCGATTATCGTTAAACTTCAACTTATGAGTAATCGAGTCTCTGCCGTTAACATTAGCCTTTAAAATAACCTTGCGGGATATATGGTGGACTTCTTCTATTTACTGCCATTTCAACATTTCGAATATGTGTTTAACATTAGATAATTAATAGGTCAAATATAAGAACAAAACATTATTGTTGATATATGGGTATTTTAAGGCGAAATATTATTTCTGTATTCTTACCAGTGTAACACTGTGTATCATGTTATTGCCTAATTACCATGAATACCTAGAAGCAAGCTTTTTGTGCTATAATTCATTATAGTCCTACCTGGTGTATGTTGCCTTGATGTTTTTTCTGCCACTGTAATATCATCCTTTGTAACGATTACCGTTTGCTCTACAAATATAAATACAACCTGAAGATTGTTTGAATGGAAACTACAAGTACAGAGTAAAGTAAGTACAAAGTAATGAAATCTGTTACTTAACTCCCATTTCTTTCACTTCTGTCAGAAGATTGCAGGATGCATGAAACTTAAGTAACATATTTCATTACTTTGTACTGAAAGTAATTTATGTTATTATATATATATATATATATATATATATATATATATATATATATATATATATATATATTTCAGTTGTAACGCATGGTATTTAATTAACATAATGAAAAATGTTATGCCAATTTGCTTGCTTCGTTTTGGCTTCATAACGTACTATCATCAGTATTATGTCAACACATCTTCAGACCACGTTAATGGTAGATCAAAGTAAGAAACGGTTATAAGAAGTCAGATTCTGATGATTTGACCCTGACACCATGCTTCCTTGTCGTCTTATTATCGCCCATCATTTAAGCGTCATTTCTCTGTTCGCAGCAAATTAAATGTATTAAATGTTTAAACTATGATTAAGTAAGAGTCATAGGGAAAATAAATTTACAGATAAAAGGTATAGAGTCTTTATCTATAAAACGTATTCTTTTTAAAGTCCAATAACATTTAAAAGTATAAAATGCTCCTGGTTTTTCAATTTCAATTTTGTAAAAAAATCCCGAATTTATAAATTTAAAGCAAATTAAGAAAGTACATCTTAGTTTCCAATCGTAGTAAAACAGAGTAGTTTGTATGTAAAGGCCAAGGTTAGATGACAAAGTGTTCTAAAAAAGCTACATTTCGAGATAAGAGTTTCCATTACTGGCTTTCTTCGCTTCCTGTCGCGTATTACTTTTTATTGTAGAAAGTCAACCAAACAGTAGGTGTATAACCCTCTATGTATTTTCTCTCGTCAACATTTTTAGATTTGTTTGTTTCTAGAACTTATTGCGGTCCACATAGTAGAACTAATGTTTCAAGTCTTGCTCCTGATAATGACATGTTAATGTTTAAAATTTTACAGCGATATCTTATGTCATTTGTTTTGCTGTAAAAACTTTACTCGCTTTTCTTTTAATACAAAAATACAAAATATTTCAAAAGAAGATAACCTTACTCACATGATCAGCAAAATTCCTGACATTACACCACAACATTGTGGATATACATTTGCATAATTATTGCTTTGACATGTCACACTTATACAATCAGTAATTGTCTCAGATAGAGAGTTTTGAGAGCCACCTATAAGACTTGTTTGATAAAAATGTGTTTTCTCTAAAAATATCTAAAATAATTTTTATTCGCAAGGCTTTATTAAAATCACCGAATCAGTCGAATTAATCTATTTTAGATAACCATATACGAAATCCCTCATACCTGTATAAATTGCTGTCGACTGGTTTGGACTTAACTGATTGCTGATATTGGTATTATTTCACCCGTCACAAACATAAAAAGTACATTCTAAATTAGATCGTAAGTGAACATTAAGAGGTATTTGAATTTATCTATTACACATTTCTTAAAAAGTTTTTGAGAGGTGTTCTTTAAATAAGTTCTGTATTAACGTTTGAGTTTGATATCAAAATATTTTTTAACAAACAAGTAATTGTCCATGAAACGTCAGGGCATATTTTTGTGCAACTTGACTAAATGTCACTGAATAAATGTCAATACCTTGTACTGATTAGAATGTGTAAAGTCACAGCGCACTGTACTAAACAAAGCTTACCATACGCAGTCGTATAACGATAAAATAGACATTTACATGTATGGTATACAGGTACACTGATGTCCTTGATCAAATTGTCTTAGGAATCGTTGAAGATATCATTGTGTTATTCTCTAAATATGGAAAACCCAGCAAGAAAAAGAATGCGACATACATGTTTGCATAATATAGGGTTATGTACTTTTTATGAAAAGAAATCACAACAAAATAGCTTATCTAAAGCTGTACAAGTTCGTATAATGACCAAACAAGAATTCAATGTGTACAACATGAATCTGTTTCCTTGTGTTACCTTTGAACGGAAATATATCTGCTTTACAGCTCTAGACCTGAAAATGGAAACAAACAAGCAACCTGGCAGCCGTATTGGATCGTCGCGCGTTGCACAACGTATCGAATCGGATGTGCATGTGAATAACATACGTTTATCGTGATGTGAACTTGAAAGAAATTGTTGAAGAAATGTCTAAATTAAAGGTTTAATTATGTAAAAATTATGGACATTATTATGGAAAAATCAAAGTCTCTCTTGCATCCATATTGGATCGTTTTACAATAGAAGTTGACGTAAATTACGCGAGACATTGAGTTATGTCCTTCCATAAGCTTTCAAATATTAGTCGGGGCATGTCTTAGTTATGTTCTTTACATAAAAATATACATTACAAAATGGCTGCCTGTTGTTGCCATATTTGACCATATTGTGACACAAATTGAAGCAGATCGAGGATTTAAGCATTTGGTTGTATTCTTTGAAATCAACTGGTCCTGACATGTCTTTGGTACGTCTTTCGACGTGAAAGTTGAAACGAAATACCAACCTGGCAGCCATGTTTATATATTTACTCAGGGGCGGAAGGATGGTCAGAGGACGCACACACGTTTGCATGGACATGAACACAAATCATAAGCCTCTCCCCAGACTTACCCTAGGGGACTAATAAGTATTCAGATGTTTTAAAGAAAAAATGTGTTATCTTAACCTTTTGTTTCGTGTTGAAAATTAATCTCAAAAAATGGTTTGGCTTGAGTGTTTTCCCGTTGTAATCCACTTTCTTCCGTACTTGATTGTTGTTTTTCTGTAAATAAAAAAGTATCCATATTTCGTTTCTTTAGTGAAGCTTTCTTACTATGTAGAGCTTACTTTTTAAAAATTAACAGTTAGATTTGAATTTCAGATAGCCGTCATTCTCAGGGACTGGACGTAAATTAGAGCTTGGGGATTTCGCAAGACAGTGGCCAAAAATCATGACCCTCCCCCAAAATTTGGTCCAAAAATTTGTGACCCTTCCCCCAAGTTTAAAAAAATAGAATGTGTCAAAGTGATCGAATCTTCGACGTTCAAAAATTGAGGTGGGGATTTACAACACAGGGCAGTATAGACGGACCAGCAAAGGAGGCCTGCAATTTTTTTATTTGCTTCTGCTCGTGACAAGAACAAGTCTAGATTTGGATGTCAGCCTAGAATACTTTCAATGACTCGGTGTCAGTCACATTTGACCAGCATTGGTAAAGCTAATCTTGTAGACAAAAATCTGGATAATTCTACGCTACAGATTTTTCAATACTTTAAGGGAAACCCCTGATTTCTCTCCCTCCACAATATCCATTTCAATTATTATGATAATGATTTAATGTAATGTGTAACTCTTACACTGCTTAAACTTAATAAACCAATCACCAGATAAAGGAGTACTGGTATTTTTGTTTTTTAGTGTGGTATGGGTTCATTGTTCTGGTGAACACTATAGAATAAACTTTATGATTAAATTAATTCATTGTTTGACTTTCTGCACTAGTTTGACGAAGTGCTCAATTTTTCATTTTGTCAGCACACTTGTAAATATGGAAAAAAAAACACACAAAACAGTTTAAAGACTTAACTAGACACAAAAATGGCACCACTTTTAAAGTGTCATCAGGCTATGCTGACAAACTGAATCAATACAGAGTAAATCATGCTAAAATGTATCAACAAATACTGTAAAATTCTGAACAAATATTCAGCTACTGTCCTCTTTTACTGTACAAAATTTGTTTAATTTCTGTGCCAGGTCTTTTGCAGTCCCTTTAACAAACGTGTGGTACTGCCCACGACTTTGTTTCAGCAAACTCAGACAATTGCCAGCAAGTTTGCACACACATTTAGAGTACTGTAAAGTGCTTGGGCCTGATATCCTTGATCAATCATACATCTAAATTTACCATTTATACATAATTTTTCTACAATAAAAATGAAACCTTTTTTCTGTTAAACTTCTCAAATTACATTGACTGACAGGCAAAAATAACAAAACAGCAAACATGGAATTTAGCCATTTTCATTGGCCATTATAGGGACAAAGTAACTCATTGTTGACATAATTTTGGACATTTGAATTTCTGTTAAATCTATGCTTTTTTGCTACTCACTGAAATGGGCTCAATTGCAATCTCTGGTTTTCATAGCTTAACTCATGTGCATGCATGGATATAACATGTGATTACTTAATATTTTATGTACCAAAAATTATAACATAGTAAATTTCTCATGTTAATGTGTCTTATAAAAGGTGAGGATAGAATTGCAATTGCGATAACCAGTGGGTGAGCATAATCCAGTGAGATTAACAACATAAATGATCTATGAAAATAAATTTAAATGGCAAAATAATGTCAAAAATAAGCAACTTAATGTCCCTTTAACTTGCTACATATCTAGTACAGATTCTTTTAATTCAAGTGCCAAGCAGCATTACCATTGCACTGTTTAAGTATTAAAATGGTGGCAATGAATATTTTTATAATTGGTGCATCGACAAGATAGTACTGTAAAATGTTGACAAAAATAGCTTTGTCCGAAGTATCATAATATTAGCCATTTCTGAACAGGATGCAAGATTACACCGTCATGTCAATACTTTTGTTTATTCAATGTATAAATTATCCACATTATATTTCAACAAATGTCATATATCCTGCCATCACAACAGAAATGAACACTATCCATTCCAAAGATATTACCCACGTGGTAAAGTCAATATAAACTTGAAAATGCAACACGTAGCCATACCAATCAGATGACTGTAAAAAATCACTTTTCTTGAATCAATTATTGATAATTATTAATTATCACACCAAAGCTTGCTCTTAATTTCAAACAATAGTATCTCTAAAAACTGAAATTCATGTACCTAAAAAGTGACTGATGCAAGTTGGAGCTTGGCCTTAAACTTTAAAGGGAAGTGGCTTATGCAAGAGAGGGAACTTTTGTTGATCAACAAAAAGTGGAATGAGAAATAATATTGTCAAATAGTTAGGTTCAAGATTAACTACATCAGCAGAACCATGTAAGATATTGTGGAAATATCCAGTAGTGTTTTTGTTAAGGGTGGTACCTAGTCAAATATTACCGAGGTTCCCCAGTCATTTTACCAGAGTTAACCTTGGTATATCAGTGCAGTCATACTAGCGGACACCAGAAATTTTACCAGGGTTCCCAAACCATTTACCAATGTTCCCCAACCTCAGCAAAAACACTGTCCAGTGTTTATTAACAAAACACTCTGCATGTACAATGTACAGCCAGAATGCAATAAGTCATTCATTCCCTTCAATATGGTGGGTTAGCTGAGGAACAATAGATTGGGTTTGCTAAAAACTTAATGGCGATAAGAATAGCGACAAGAGAGACAATCCTGTTTAACATGATGGTTGGGAAGAGATACACAGAGAGTTGGGAATGAGCACTTAATAGAAAGTAAGAGGCAGCGTGAGAGTAATGTCATGCGCTCGTATAGTCTTTACAAACAATTTGTTTTTTCCTTTTAGTGCACCGACAACTTGCCCAAAAATTTGTGACCCTCCCTAATCAGAGTAGCTCCAAAAATTGTGACACTCCCCCAAACAGAGGTTCAAAAATTGTGACCCTCCCCCAAATCCCATGGCCCTCCCCTTGCTAATTTACGTCCAGTCCCTAAGTCGTCGAATATTCTGCGGCAAAGATTGTTCCAAATATACATTATAAGGAGGAAAGAAATGTAAACTTAAAATGGATAGATAAAATGTGGCTGTTGCCACAGTTATTCTTTCTAAATTCACGTAGACATTCGATGATTGCCAAATATGCACCAATAAAATTGTTTAAGGGTACGCACACTTTCAAAGTTATTCTCAGAACAATTTATTAGCATCGAAAGAGCTTATTGTGAAGTGAGAGGTATTGCGTAGGCCTAGCCGTAGTGAACATGGAAGTACCAAAAGAGGGCATCGTCGGTTTATATTTTGAAGCATCTGTTAAAAAGTTTTATCTACGAAATATGTTCATATTGATGTCAAAGGTGTTCATTCCTGGTTTATGCGTATATGTAATATACAGATAGTTTTCAATCGGATTCGAACCCACAACATACGGCATCAGTCGCCTAGTTGAGAGGCCTGAGACAATTTTGGGCGGTTCCAATTGAAGACGCAGTTCACTAAGGACTACCATTATTCAATAAAATACAGTACAGTACAGTACAGTACAGTACAGTACATTACAGTACAATACAATCCAATACAATACAATACAATACAATACAATACAATACAATACAATACAATACAATACAATACAATACAATACAATACAATACAATACAATACAATACAATACAATATAAAACAACATTACTTTTATTGTCCAAATCAGTGCGACGAAAAGTGTACCAGTTACGAAAATACATGTCAACTCCAAATACTAATACATACTATTTTGTTCTCCAAGTTTTTCCCAAACGACACCAACAAAATGGTGGTTGTCTGTCTTATCAGTCGCGGACGTATTCAAAAGGTCACAATCCAGCTGACGGTGTCTATATTTGCACATAAGGAAACGAAACTCATGGTTCTATACAAAGCAAATAATCAATACGCTTTCGATAGTAAGGTCATCAGGTCTCGTGACTAAGGTTTTAATATACATTTAATCAGGTGATGAAATTGCATTGTCAATACAGTTTCATTCTATTGGTATCATTTTATCAAACCTTCACAATACGTATCAGAAGTAATCTTGACAAGAAAATACACAATGTCGATAAAATTTCAGTACTTCCAACTCATACTTGATCTACCCATCGACACAAAGGACTAGAAGTTGGAACACAAGGCAGTCAGAAAGTCGACTGAATCAGGAGCTCATTGAAATGCGTGACACTCTGAGTTATGACTAAGCTTCAGTTTCGATCTGTACTCAATCTATTTACGTTAATGCGCATTGAGCACTGTTTCTTACCTATGAAGAGAGTTTCATATATATATATATATATATATATATATATATATATATATATATATATATATATATATATATTAATGATGTATACCTCAATAATACATATCTCGTCGTCGGCAATTTTAGTGCACGATGCCAAAGCAGAGCATTATAAACAATATTATACATTAATTTAATATAAGTACAAAGCAATAGCAAGAACCAGGCCCCTAATAGTTCATTTCATGCTCATTCAATGTAAAATCTGTAAGTCAAGAAAGTGTCCTTCTTCATTATGTTAAAAGCTTTAAAACAACTGAAATCGACTGCCTTGCGTAAAAACGCTCCATGTAATCATTACAGAATTTGAGGTAAATTAGGAATGATCAAACAAAATCAGCACGTCAATCAATATTTCAGTAATACATTTCTTAATTTATAAGTTAATATTAACTTTAAAAGCGTAGTCGGTCACAAAAGACACAACTGAATTGGGTGGCCCCAATTCTATACAAGGGGGAGGTTATGTATCACCTTCATCGAAAAGCAACTTGGCCATTTTGATCGCAATTTCAATAGAAAACAGAGTTAACAATTTGTAAATATTCAATGTCAACAACGAGAACAGAGATGACGACTCGCCGATAAAGGCCTTACTTATTCTGTTGAAAAAATGGAAGAAATGTTTTTTTGTTTTTAATTAGGATATTATTGTCCATTTGCCAACATAAAAGATTGGAATCAATTTGTTGTTTCGAAATTATAACGACGGTTCGAATTCATTAAAACGGAACTAAATTTGTGTAAAAGGCATATACTAAGCACAAATGATTAATAAGTTACTCATTATTTAGAATGAGATATAAGCGTCTATATCAGTAACCAAAGCACAACGATAAGTAAGGTCCACTACAGGCTCATAACTTACCGTTCTTTTACAGATTGAAAAAAATATACGTAAATTACGGAATGAGGATCTCGTTTTGTTGAATCAGATCATTTGTTCTTGAAAAATAGTTTCTGGACAAAAAATCGCTTACTTGACATGGGGTGACAAAATGATAGCAGAGCCCGATTAAGTGTAAGAACTGCAAGGTAGGTACATTTAAAATAAGATGTCATAACCGAATTCTATTTTGACCTCATGTCACGTAAATTCTAAAGAACAGTATTGCGGACCTTGGAGTTTTAGTGCCGTCGGAGATTTTTGTCTGACTTTGGAATCCTTGTTGAACGTATATAGAAAAAAAAACCAAATGCCTTCTTGAATAAAATATAGACTGTAGTGAAATAAGGCTGTGGTATAATGTTGTTGTTGAGTTATACGTTCCATGAAATTTCGGTGAGTTCTCGATCTGGTTTTCATTCACAAAGTACGGCACAAAGTCACCTTGCGAAGACATCACAGTCAAAACCGCTAGACTTAATGCCCACCCTTAAAAGACTGCAGCAAAATTATAATCATAGGAATGATCATGAATTTCACTTGGACGCAATTTTCATCACTTACTCGAAATTTCAAAGGACTTACGACTACAGAAACTCTAAAGTGTAATCAAACGGATATAGATTGAACAAGTGTCATTCGAATTAGTGCCTGTGTATGTTTTAAGTACGAATATTTAGTTCAAGGCAATTTGATGACTTATTTTGTACCTTACATGTTCTCAATTAATACCAATGCACATTAAATATCAAACTTACCTCTAACAAATAAGGTAACGTGTCCAGTCTTCCTGATACGGTTTCCAGTGGACGACTCGTAGACAACCACACAGTTATATGTATCCTCGTCTGCCTTCTTTACGCTATGAATTGTCAGTGATGTAATATTTTTGATGTCTAATCTTGTTCCAGACTTGCGGACTTTGCCATCCAACGGCAAGATTTGCATTAAAAAGAATTCTCCTCTAGCTCCTTTTTCCCAACGGACGGTGTATATTACATAATGCAATACACGGTCATGTATGCACGGTAGTTCAACAGATTCTCCAGCAAATGCTTTTATATCGGCATTTGTCACAAGTACATTACAAAACGCACTGAAAACTAGAAACGGATATTTACGACACGTTAAAAAGGGATAAAAAAGAATTGAACCTTGTTTGTACACTGGCAGTCACTGCAGTTTACTTTGCAAGTACACGACAAAAATATCAAACTTGCGTGTGTACGTATACTTTACTGATATGAGAACTTACATTATTAAAAAATATATAAATGATTCAGATGCATAGTTCTTACCTATGAGTAATTTTCCTGCGTAAATATGTAACCTTTCCATTTTGGTTTCTTTAATTTGTAATTCAATCTGAGTTGCAGCTTTCAGCTTTCCAAACATAAAATGATCGGAGCAGGATATACAATCAGCTTTACCGTGTAACACGTTTTAACATGCTTGAGCAAACGATTATTTCGTGTGACAAAGCTAGTTTCGGTTTCGAATTTAACACACAACATGATAGCTTTTGCCGACACAGATTTAGACGTGGTGGGTATGGTCCATTTGGGCGAAATCGGCCGTTCCCAACACGTCTTACTTTTTTGTTTACGCACACCCTTTCTAGATGGAAATCTTGGGAATGGCTATTACGTCAGGTTGACAACCCCCACATTTGGGCAGCGAATTCAGATTACTATTTCCATGCTCTTTGTAATACAGTTGCGATTCCGAATAATGTTGCTTTCACTAATTGCCCTACAATTACCACACTAACGTTCATCAAATATGGAAACTGTGCAGACCTAGGAAAGCCGTGTGTAGTGACATTCGAAATACAATGAGCATACAATGACCAAGAAACTTCTCGATGCTTGTCGTATAGCATGGATGTGCTAGCTCCGCTGGCACAAGACCACTAATTTACTTGCTGGTAAAGATATTCCGAGTTAAAAATAGTGCCAATCTGTGCAAATCAAGAGCTTTGATAAAGATTTTAAAGGTTAGACCATGGGCTTATAGTGTTTTAGTGAGAGCAGCATGAGCTCCATTCAAAAATCACATCAGCTTTGCAGACAGTGGTATGATTGAGCTGAAATCTGTTGAGTTATGAGACCCACTTTATGTGTATCAATGGGCCTTGAATTTTGCAAAATCACCACTGGGGGCGCTATTTTGACCTCTAGCTCAAAATTTCCGTGGACTTGCCCACACGAAATTTTGATCAGTGTACAAACTAAAGCTGATTATACACCTGTCAATGGGATTTGGGCCGCTGAATGTTCTAAAGTAGGAAAATTTAACTCAACGCTACCATGGTCGCCTATGGGAAGTGAATTAGTGATCTTGTGCCCGCTCCTGGCTCCTTGACTAACCATGGTCCCCCATGGAGGTGGAAGAGAACTTTTTGCTTCCTTTGACTGACGTACGTGTGACCTAAAAATAAAGCCACGGAGATTACTATTAAAGTAATTTCCTGACTCGGTATCAACTGATGCGCTATGGTCAGTTATTAGCCCCGCGGTCGGTATGAGTCAAGAGTGCTCTGCTATGACTACGCCATAGCCGTATTATAGCCCTGCCACGCAGAGCGGAGTAGCGAGTCTGTAGACGCCAAAGAAGTAGCCGAGGTCCTTCTTTTATTGTACATGTGGTCTTTGGTCCTTGCAAACTTTGCCGCCACCTAAGTCTGTGTACGGTGATTTGTGTTCGTACCCAGTGTTTCCCTCTATTGTGGTACAGGGTAACATAGTGAACGGAACATGTACACAAAGGTCCACACAACATCATACCTATAGTGTATCTGAAACACATGAGAATTTTTTCTCAGTTATTGCTTTAGAGTGGGATTGAATGCATACAATTGGCACCTAGTTAAAGCTTTAGCAACTTTTTAGGAAACACAAACTGGCCCTGAATCATTTCCTTTACTATTAACAGTCCATGTAGGCACAGACCTTGTCCGTGATGTAGGGGACATCATAGTTTTTTACTCCATGGATCCACTATGTGGATTGGTGGGACACCATGGAATTTTAATAGTTTTCTTTTTTCGGCCAAGCCACGTGTGTTGCAAATTTGATTGTATTTTTATCTTTACTGAATTGATATGACCGTCACCAACTTGAACAATTTGATGTCGATTTGTTGCAGTTCTAGCACCTCCCCCACCATCCCCGACCGCTTCTCTATATTCTCGTCGCGAAACATCCGGGTTTTAGCGTGGCGATGGAGTCATTTGTTGCATTGAGCTCCATCCATGTTTGTTGCGTCACATCACGGTGAAAACATAAGATCAAAGTTCGGATTTTTCGATTGATATACTGTACAATATATTCAACGTTTCAATGTAGATGAATGTTCAGTTCTAATGTATGTCACACAATTTCTGTATCGTTTGCTGTCTTGTAGCGTCTGATCTAAATCCACCTCTATGTTAGAACTCACTGAGGAGGAACTCGGCATGGCGTCTCAAACGAAACTTTTTAGTAGTGTAACAGCTTTTTGTAGTTCAGAACAAAGACCGTAGAGGGGGACTTACCCCCTCTACTGTCTATGTTCAGAACTACTAATATATAGGCAACATGATGTCTGACCAGTTCATAGCCCTAGTGGTAATTACAAATGTTCAGAACAGCCATTTTATCCAATCACATACGCGTTTCGTGAAAGGTGCCAAAACATTGGGCTGATCTAACATTAGTAGATAAACATCGAGAACGATAGTATTATGCATGTGTTATAATCCCAAGCTGGCCAATTTCTGCGTGGGGAAATGTTGGAATCAAATATTTCAGGACAATGTCAGATAGCATTTTCAATAGACATGATTCACTTTTGTCACAAAAAGTTACATAAACAATAATATCACAAAGTTTGTCGTTTATCCTCGTCGTTGCTGGCGTGTGAATCTTCATGTTGTATAGCTTAGTATGCACACAGTGTTGCCTTGTCTAATGCCCATTTTGATGTGTTGAAAGTTATAAAGAACTGCATGGAATAATTTTTGTTGCATTAAAGAGAGTTCCAATCTGTAAAATATACTCTAGAACGTCAACGAAAATCTTCTGGTCGATATTAGGCGCTGTACATTAGATAATTTTATGTCGTACCCCTCCAATTTTTACCGAGGATAGTAGTTCGAAACTCTATATGAGCTATCTGTCAAAATGCCAATTGGCAAATTTGAACGGCTCTTTCAGTGAGTGTTTCATTATATTATTATCCAGGTCACTAACAGTAAAGGATGACATTAGAATACCGGTAAGAAAATCATTTCCAAATATGTCTTTGTAGCATGAAGAGGTACTTTCAGAAAATGTTTCGGGCCAAAGGCTGTCTGTTATTTAACCCCTGTCTTAGCTTTGGTGTCCACATTTCCTTTCCTAATAGCAAAATACTGAAGATAAAAGTCTTGACCATATATATATATATATATATATATATATATATATATATATATATATATATATATATATATATATATATATATAAAGCACCATATTCCTTATTAGTAACGTTGCCTGGATGTCATTCATGAACCTTAGTAAACTTCTATGGAAATGAAGTTCGTATTTGTACAAAATGGCAGACAGTTCGCAAAAAAGCGAAAATACGTCTGGCAGTTTTCATAAAGTTTAGCTGCAGGGGTACGGTCTAATTGTACCTTATTGGATTCCGATTACTTCTGCCTTTTCTTCTTTGTCAACGGCGAGTTGACATCCACATTCTCGTCTTTATGTCTGTAAATGTCAATTTAACAATAAGTGTTATCTTTCACTGTAGAAGAAAAAATGATATAAGATCGTCAACAAGGGTTGACTTTTTTCTCATATTTTTAACAGCGAAATAACATAAAGTGGAGCTGCAAGTTACCAACGCAGTTTTTTTTTCAAGGGAGTATTTCTCATGAAAGATTACAAGGAAACCTCAGCCCATACTAAATATTTTCAAGAAGCAGTGAATCAAAAGGCTAGTATCGTAGTAATATTTTACTGAAAGGATGAAATGGATATAGATTTGGGGTAGAAAACTCAATTTTGGTATTAATGATAAAAAGCACTTTAAGTAAAAAACTTCATGCTATTTTCTAAAATGTAATATTTCACTTGAAAGAAGAGTATGTGTAGAAAAAAAACGGCAATTTTATTTTGTAGTATCCATCCCTATTTTAAAATGACATGCGTTGAAAGATTGACACTCAAAAAGTGATTATAAACATGATTAGCAAAATTAAAATGCCTCTTATTAAAAATGTAAGAATTTCGTTGGCAAAAAAAATAATCGTTTTGTTATATAGCATTTTAAAAACATAATGTGAATTTCGGAAAAATTTATCCTAACCAGAGTCGAGTTAAATTCATTGGAAATATTTAAATTGGGGGAAAGAGAAGCCAGAAATCGGGTTATTTGCATAAATTTGCATAAGTTTACCCTTCTTTCTTCATCCAACTTATGATTGCTTGACAAGCTAAAAGCTGAACCAAACCAATATTTTGATCTTGGGTTGATTTATTACTTAAAATGGAATGAATCTTTGCAAAAACAAATTTTAAAAAAATACGCTGTGTTACGTGTAACTCCAAAATAAATGCGATAATCTCATTTACATTACATGAGCTGACGGCTCTTGCGAATATATATATTTACAAGGACTTTATGTTCTTTCTCATTTCCAGATGAAAGTGAAGCCGTGGATCTTCTTAATATTACTGAACATTGTAAAGGTAGATTTGTTCTGTGCAGCGTGCATTGTAAATAAAGGGGGCATTAATGGTAAGAAAAGATTCACTTTGATCAAACTTGTATTGTGCTTTCATTTACCATGCAAATGCAATATTCCTTTTCCGGTCTCTGATTCGAATTAAACATTAAATGTGAACACCAGTTCCTTTCTGTTCTTATGTAATCTAAGGTTTATGTTAAAACCGTATGAGATATGGGTATGTCGTAAACAAAACGTGCTCATGGCAAACGAAACACATGGCCTCTAACTTTCACGCCCTCTCACGTACTTCTACGTATTGAAACTTAATTCGAAAAGTTGATGTAAAATTATGCTTTGAATCTCCCAAAGTGTTAAATCGCTTGAATATCCTGTTTTATTTTTGAACAAATATGTCATCACGAAATGTGAACAGTGACTTAATATAGTGCCATAATATACAATGATTTCACGTCGTGACAGTGGCAATGATTCATTGGTTACTTTTGTCTTGTGCGAGTTTTAATAATCCAAGGACCCATAGAAAAGTTAACAAAAGTTATTAATGTTATGCTAAAACACATGAAGGTATCGATATAAAGTAAAATTGCCTCTAAGATTGGTCCTCTAGTAATTCTTATATATTGTTTTGTTTTAACTGTCACAAAGCATTTTGTTAAAGTACAATAACAAAGCTGCAACGCCTTTCAGTAAAATATAAGCTAAAAATACTATAAACCCTCATAGCAGTCTTTCATCAGTCACAATACCGTCGATCTTTATAGATCTATGACATATACATGGTCTTTTCATTAAATAGTCGCCGTGCACAGTGTGCTGCCTTGCGAACTGTCGACAACAGTACTTCAACATAATCTTGTAATTCAAAGTTGTTATGCTGTGTAACGTTACCGGCTGCTCGTACACAATTTTACGTGTCGGCTCAATTTTAGAGATTTAAATTTCAAGTTGATCTTCTAAAACCTTATCGTACATTTTTTTCAGATTGCAGAGCAAGAAACATCAAGGTATACAGACACCATGCTCCTGAAACAATATTCTTTGAACTCAGAGAAAAAGAAGCGGTCTACGGAGTCTTCGGTAAGGAAGCACGATTAGCCTAATTTCTTCTTTGTTTTTTAAACATTCAAACGAAGGGTTGTCGTGAGTACTGACGTACAAGAACGGCAATGTAAAATAATATTCCTATGAAACTGACAATAACGATCACTTTCCTTGACACGTCACGTGTAAGAAATGCATTGATCAGCGACACAAACTTAAATAACTGTACTGTTTAAAGTATATTTTTGCCAAGCGTGCTGCAAGAACTTGGCAAACCATACCGATACATTATGAGGAACTTCTAATTTTGAAAGCAATACTATCATTACTTTACTAGACCTGGAAAGGAAATTATAGAAAAAAACTGCTTTAAGGATAAACATAATGTGTAACCCTATTGCCATGATTGTATTTACTCAAACAAAGCTCCACTCACGATCACATTATGTTGTTGACCTACCTTTGAACCAACAGATTTTAAAACAGATGCTTTGAAGATAGTTTCACAGAAAGACATGAGGCTAAGACTGGAGTGCACTATGCCAACCTTCTACAAAGATGTCGCTCTGAAAAGCGATAAAGATGAGACTATAGAAAGCTTCTTACCCGATGTCGATGAAGTCATTCGATATGGCGACGTAGCAGAAGGTGCAAGCTTGAATTTCAACAAAACGCACTATACAGTTGATATCTGGATAAACCATACGGTCCCTTGTACGTCATACAGTATTTACATAACCCAGTCTCCAATCAAAACTGAACAGTATCACATTTACGTAGAAGGTAATTGCTATCGCATTTTTTGCAATGGAAAATTAATACTTAAGTGTTATTTTGATCATAAAGTACCTTTATCATATACCCATGCCTATGTTACTCCCTCCTGGTGACTTATCGGTGTTATTAATGTAGGAATTAACATGGCTATAAAACAAGTTTTAGTGTCAAAATTGTCCTAGTATACTTGGAAGCTTTACAGTTTGAAGATTCATTAAACATAAAATCTTCCATCCCTTTCAATATGATTGTCAAAGTCTTTGTTGCAAAGTGTTGAATTACTCTTGCATACCTAATTGAAAACCCCGTATGTATTGCGTAGCCCTCTCAATAAATACATGCACACACACGTTTGAGTCATCTTTGTTTCTCACAACGATGTGGATCAGACATTGATTTAACGTCTGTGTGTGGCCAGATAACGACATCAGAAGGAGAGTGTTTTTTAATAAAGTCTTCGAAGTATTAAAAGCGTCTAAGTTTAAACTCATGCTTATCTGACAAATGAATATGGCGAATAGAAACAAACTTGTCAAGGCAAATCATGAAACCTGCATTCTATTTGTTTTTAGGTGTTAAAGGGACTGCACATACAGACGAACCAAGACTTCGGTCGGCAGCGGGTGAGTATAAAGTGATTCTCCAAGTCATGCTCGTAGTCTGATAAAAGCGACTGAATTTGATCTGAATATCGTGGATACTCTCACGAAAATACTAAAACAAGAGGCGTTTGCATATTTTACAGTCACCAAACCATTGACATATGGCTTTCCGTTCATCATGTAACGTGCCGTGACTATGATAACTGTTTTCTATGAACCAGGCGGCAGGTAAAATTGGACAATAACAGTAGTTGTGACTTCACTTAAGAAGTCTGTTCTCCAAAACATGGTCCCCAACATGTGCCCTCTTCAAGATAAAATTTGTTTTGCTGGCGACATTTTTAACCAACTCACACCGTTTGTTTCACAACGTAGATTTGTCGGCATTGATATACAAAGATGACATCGCTTGCTTATGTTAGAGTTTATAAGCTCAATGCTCTAAATAATTGATCATGACATGTCAAAGAACTGGTCCCTGTTCTTAAGAGAATATATATATATATATATATATATATATATATATATATATATATATATATATATATATATATATATATATATATATATAATGTACCCAAATTTACCTCAACAGTGACAAGCTATGACAATGGATATATACTTATATATATTTTATCTTTATTTCATCCATTTCAAGGATCATACAAGAAAGAGATGAATTACATTTGGGATCTCGTTCCAGTCGTCGTTTCCATCTGTGCGTGTTACAAGGAGTACATTGAGGCTTCCTTGGCCAGAGTTATTTGGTAATTTGACCACATAACAAAATAATGATAAGTGATGGGCAGTCTATATCTAATCCTTTATATCATAGAAAATTAATTCGGTGACAGTGTTTTCTTTCATTTTGATCCACAGGCGTCTTCTCACTTTATTAGAGCATTGGTATATTACATTGGACTAGCTTTTTTAGGACATTAAAACTCATCTATCGGATTTTCTAACATTGAGTTACAACATTGATTCGGAAGAAATGAAAAATGTGAAATGTGAAATCAAATGGAAAAAAAAATCTCAAAGGGCATATTACAGGGGGCATTGCAACGGTAGATGAATTCTTACTTTAACAGGGTGAACGCTTCAATTGGTATCATTTAATTGGTGGCATTATTGTTTATGTAACACTGCGATAAAAGGCCAGGCTAGAAGTGCTTCCATAAGTGTAGTTAGTTTTACAGCAGCAGCAACTTCTTCTTTCATGTTTTCAATACTACTATTACTTATAATAATAAATAATTAAATAGATAAATAATAATAATAATAATAATAATAATAATAATAATAATAATAATAACTATCAATATTTACAGCGAGTATCCCTTTAATCGGAAATGCTATGATAGGCCAGTTCAGATATGTACAGGATGGATTGGTATTTAGTTTTGTAGGAACAAAATGGCTTGTTAGTATCAGGAAAAAGGCAATGTTACCGTCACTGTTGTTCTAAATATCCGAAACAACCTTCTTTTTACCTTTTGATCTGGACGATATGAAAAATTATTGTCAATTTACAAATGTCACTATGTTTCGAATCAAGTTTTTACAATTTAAATGTCATTTACAAATAAATGTTTATTATTTACAACTAAATTTACAAATATTTATTGGAATGTACAATAGTTTTTGTAACACATTCTGTTTTTCCCTACCCGCTGCCATGCTTTATGAATCAATGCAATAAAAATGATAATTTATTCAAGAAAGAAAAGGCCAGTTGTTCATTCATATACATAATATTATATCATTCTGGAAGTCTTATTCAAAAGAAAACAGCCTAAGCTTACTGATGATCGCCATAGGAATGAATTATTCAGAGTGAGTGCTATTCTTATCTTGTCTGGTTCCTCTCCCATTTCTGCCGCTGACAGCGCTTTGCTCATGAAAAGGATCCCATGTGCTTCATTATTTCCTTGATTGGAAAGGTTGAGCGCAAAATTTCTATCAAAAAATATCAAAACGATAAATATTGACATTCAGAAATCCATTTGTTCATCATGCAAATCATGTTACGATATATAATATGATCATGAGCTGATCGTCTGTTGCATTTGATCGGATTCCATAAATTTTATTGGTGTACAGAAATAATACGCGTGACACTATTGTCGCAACTGTCTCCACCTTCTTTCTGGGGTTTACTGCGGAATAACCAATAGCACACAATTCTGTTGGGTAAATGCTAATGATTTTCAACTGTCAAAGATTTGTAACGAGGGAAATGGTGAGCGCAAGGTTACACTGGCCGTGTCAAATTTTGCATTCGGTGTTTAATCCCAGGAAGTGAACCCTTAATATTCAATAAGATTTATGTAGAATTTTTACTAATCTATAATCAACTTAGCGGTAAACTATTGGACATACTTCAGAAGAGGCGGGACTATTAAATACTACAGAACAATCTTAATTTGTTATTTATGTTCTTTTTTTCGGCGTGTTACTACTCATGATTGAAAACTGATAGATTTTACTTTAGCCGCCCTACGATGACACGACTTTTTATTCAAAACCCTCGCCATCTTTGACCTACTTTTCACTAAGCTTAGCAGGTAAGGCAAATAAATAGGGTCTTTCGATAACCCAACTACCCTATTTTTGTCTACCGACCTAGACTTTGTACAGCTACATAAATATGGAAGTAAAAAAAAAGAAAAACCCGTAAAATCTCGCGTTCGTTACCTGGCATTTGATTTTTGTTTTAATGAGGATGTCTTTATGTTTTTATTCCTTTTATATCTATGATAAGTTTTCTGGAAATGTTGTGGCCAGTTTTTGATCGCCCTGAATCCCTGAAAAATTTGAATTAAAAAAAATATTAAAAAATCGCTGCCTACCTACCAACCCTATTTTTGAAAATCATGTTATCGGAACGGCGCTATTTTACCTAAGCTTATTTTACTTTTTTGTTTTTTGTTTGTTTTTCTGAAAAGTGTGGCAATCTGTTAAAGTTTAAAGACTGTCAACTTTCGGAAACAACTATAGTATCTAGGCGTAATATTAATGCTAAGTTATAGAAGTTAAGCAGCGTTGAACACAGTTGGAGATATTATTGACAAATCAAAACTAGCGACTATCATTAACAATTTTAGGCAAAGCGTTGCTGATGATTTTATGGGATAAAGCGCCCTCACCGTTGTTGTGGTATTTTTTTCCGTTTCACCTCCCCCCACCCCGGGTCACTGTTCCTTCAGCTTTTGTGCAGCCCGGTATTCTCCCTTTCGTATTTTCTTATCATCTTCTTCATCTGAAGCTAACTCGTGGCCGGCATACTCATCTACAACTTTCCACCCGTTCTTGGACATGTCTGCTAGCTTGATTAGTTTGTGTCTATGTTTGATCATCGTAATACCTTCCACAATTTTATCTTTGGCCTGGATGTATTTCGAGTCACCTATTGCTTTAACTGCGCTTTCCATGCTGTTCATTACTTGCTCGTTATGCTTGTACGTACTGCAATTCGTTTCCATTCTTTTTAAATGATGGCTTTTCCACCTACTTCATCGCCCTCATTGCTTCTATCTGATTTGAAGAGTTGGCCGCTTGTGCTTCCTCGAGTTGATTTGCCATTGCGGAAACCCTCGATGTTACCAGCTTGTCCAAATCTTGCAGCAGTTTGCTCGACCCTCTTTCCATCGAGTTGGCAATTCCTTTGTTTTGAAGAGCCACGATTGTTCTTTCGCCGTGCTTGATTACGATGTCGATGGCGTCGATGTATTGCCACCTGTTGTATTAATATTCCGGGTATTGCGAGTTGCCATCGTTCAGGATAGTTATGAGAGCGAAAAATGATTCCGATTTTTGGATGGTAACTTGGACGTACCCATCTGTAGGCTGCCGAAGTGTCTGGCTAGACTTAATATCTCATTCCAAACTTTCCTGTAATAGCTCCGACCCGTAGCCCCGCCTACACACATTATCAATGCCAAGTATCAAATTCACGTAACGCGAAGACATCACTTTCTCTCTATAGGCCTACTATCGAACTGAGAGAAATTATATTTCTTGGAATAAAGCGTCCTCTTGCCATGTGCAATTAAAAATCACTTGATGTCGGTTAAGATAACCCTGCAGACGTCTTTGAATCGGTGTCACTCAGGCAACACGGGACAAATGAGATTGTTTTGACACATCTGCCCCAACAGGCGACATTGCACCATAGTAACTTTTCGGGAGAAGAGTCATTGTTTAAGATAGTGTCTTCATTAGTAAGTGTCAATGTCAACTTATAGCTCTGACTTGACTGCACACTTAGTTTCCTAAGAATATTATTTACCAGATTTCAAAGGGATGTTCTCATCATGATCCTTGCAGCTTTTGCAAAAAAGTGCCCCCTCCTTTTTTGGTGTTTTCACGGACCGAGATGATGAACTTAAAACTCCCCTGTCCGTGATTTTGGGAGCACTGACCCATTTTCCCCGAGTGAGTCGAAGCGGGCGCGGGGAGAGAGGGGTGCGTCGGTGTTGTCAATGCCATGAGTTATGTGGAGTAGCGACCATATGCAAAAGCCAAAGATTACTAATTGTCAAGAGGTCACGGCTTCAGCTACATTGCTCGATAACGTGTACAAATGGCAAATGAACTTGTGATGTCGCGTCGTTTGTGGTGAAAGAGACCTCCCCAGAGCAGGGTCCGGCACCTACTGGCACCATACGACATCCAGGAACTGAATAACTCCATCGGGGCCTTTAAGATCATAACTTTCTTTATTAATCAAGTGTTATGATATTATAACTTACCAAGTGACCTGTTACCGCACAGATGTGCTGTAATGACCCTGCGTGCGCAGTACAGTGACTCTAACTCGGACCCAATCTTATAGCAAACTCGCCGGGTGTCCCGGCCCACCAAACAAACCGAACCCGACACAGGTCTTCCAAAGTTTACAATAAACATTTTATTTAACAAATACACACTAAATCATTGTTAGGGACTTCCAAAAATTAAATAAAATTATATTACAGATCACATTGTCACTCTTCTTGACTTGTACGCCTTCCAGTTCTACCTGAAATATAAATCTCTAGTCTCTACTTTGTTGTCGCTGGGGGCGCACTATCAGGGATATTGTTGTATGTATATATATATATACAGTATCGTTGCCATGCATCATTGCTGATGGAGGTGGTGCATGCAAATGTAACAATACGATTCTTGGACTAACACATGACTCGTTGTCATCATTCACCTCGATTCCTACATTGAAAGCCACAGTTTTAAAGACGTAATATATATTCATGAAGTAATTAACGAACGATTTCCTCCGCATCAGCAAATCCAATCCAACCAAAATCTCTCTGACATGCAGCGTAGTTATGACTTCGTACAAATATGATATAAATGGGTAACCTCTAAATTTCAAATATTCGTGTGAGGGCGTTATTAAAGCTTTCATTAGTAAATATGTTGTGACACGCGTCAAATCTCTGTATTTACAAACGTCAACCTTAGATAAGTTTATTTGGTACACACACAAACACACACACACACACACACCCACACCTACACACACACACACACGTCATACTCACACATACATACATACAATACATACACACATACATGGTAGTTTTTGCTGCGTGTAAACCAAACATGGATTCATCTAAACCGGAAAGTATTCGACTAAGGAAAAATTCTGTAAATACCGGTCTGAATGAGCTGCTAAGCATTGTGATGTTTACTGACTGAGCTGCCAAACCCTTAAAACAAAATACGTCCATATTTTCCACACGTTATCAACTCCAGAATAGAGTATTAATGTCAGGACGAACGAATATTTTTTTTTCAAATAAAACAAGCCAAATCACATAAGTGTATTTCTGTATCATTATATAAATAACTACCTTACTCTTCGAGGAACACACAACAGAGAGCCTGTTACTTAAATTGCGTGATTGACTTGATTGTGTAATAGAGAGAGAGAGAGAGAGAGAGAGAGAGAGAGAGAGAGAGAGAGAGAGAGAGAGAGAGATCGCCCTTCATTTTGACATCTACAAATCGTTCGAGGTTAGATGAAGACCTCGTTCCATAGGTAGGACAAACGGATGTTGGTAGCGATGTATGTATGTATGTATGTATGTATGTATGTATGTATGTATGTATGTATGTATGTATGTATGTATGTATGTATGTATGTATGTATGTATGTATGTATGTATGTCTCTGTTACACACGCGCGCGCGCATACACACACAAAACGGGAGGTAATAAAGATTATATATACATATGAAATACAGCACCATATATATCGTATTCTAAGGTGAAGGAGAGCGCATTTTCGTACAAGTAATTTGATTTTGGAATTTCACCAAAGGTTGGCTGGATGTCATTTCACTATACGTGGTTGGCTATGGCTGAGGCAAACCATGAACAATTTGTTTCCTACACAGTACTAGATATGTCTGTACATTTGTACGTGTTTGACAGTTGATCTAAATTTAAACCACCATAATATGGTAATTAAAACTGTACGTATTCACAAATATGATATAAATTGAAATTTCCCAAGAAAGTATCGATGTGTTGTACACTTGAGTGTAAAGAACAAACTATGAAAAACTGTTTACAAGGCTAGCTACATCTGTTCGATAAATAAATTTGCCTGAAATTCTTTTCCAAGCCCGTTGTCTGCATTTTAAGTACCTCCACGATAGCCAGCTGTAGCTTTGACAGTCTCCATAAGGTAACAGCCATACTCTTTATGACTATCAGTCGTTGAGAGACACATGTTCGTTGGAATAATCTCAGAAAACACGTTTACGAAAGATTTGTTTTCTGCCCCGTTCAGAGTGAATATCAGTATTGATTTGCATATAATAAACTTTAAGAGCCCCTCGTGTTACTCACAAAATATCAACGACCACCCGATCCCCAACACCTAGTATGTTTTGGTTTGTTTGTTTTTTGGGGGGGGAGGGGGGTTGTGCATTGGCAGCTAATGTAGGTCACGTGATTCTATATCGGCCGCCCATTTCTACATTTGTCACGTGATTACATTATAAAGCTTTGACCTTTGTCCGGGTACAGCTAGTCTGGTCCTTCGACAAGACTTATGCCTGCCAGTGATCTGTGGAATAACTACATTAGGTGCACATTGATTAATCCAGGGGTAAGGTTGCTATCAGATTTATTTCTCGCAACAAGATTTTTTTTATAAAAAAATTTAATGATTTATACAATTTTTGCTTAAATACGATCAAATGGATTGTATGTCACGTCACATGTATGTCAAATGTAGTGAGAACGACGTATTTGCCACAAAACGCGCCCTCTAAAACCTGATGCAGCATTTATAGAGGCGCAATGTATTTGTAAATGATCGTGACCGTATCAAACACAGATTGAACCAGATAAGAGTGACCTGATAATGGCATTGCGTATTCAGAGTCATGCCAGTGTTGTGCGTCTTCCAACATGGCTCCGCTCACTCAAGAGACCATTGATAACAAGGTCGAAGTGACTATCGGCAAGACCCCTTCATGACCTTTGACACGCATAATGTACGAAGAAAGCAGCTTCCCTCTATATTGCACCGATGCAACCTATGCTTCAAAAAAAGTTTAAAGGTATACTGACACCTGTTCTAATTTTGCCACAGTTACCAGGGAAAGGGAAAATCTAATCAATCACTTATTTGAAGCAAATGGCCACTTTTTAAAAACACTGGCCTCGCATGGGCATTTTGAAGACAAAGGAACGCCCATTTGACCATATATGGGCATTTTTACATTATAGGTGACTGTATACCTTTAAGGTAGAATGCTCCTCGGGGACAGGTATTTAGACTCTCAAACTTTTCGAATTCTTTTCTGATCTGTCAATTTTGGGGGTTCATTTTGAAGCCCTTGGACAAAGTAAAACTTTGTTTCTCTAGTACAAAATTGCACGATGGCCCCCTTAATTTTGTCCTTGATTTTGAAAGAGAATGACTGAAAGTTTCATTGAGGAAAGTTTGAGCAAACTTTTAGGTTTTTCACTTTCGAGGTGCATACTACCTTAAACAGCGGTGACATAACGAAGTACTAAATACGTCGTGTGGCAAATAACCATTCCCGCTAATTATTTGGGTTAAGTAAGTTGTATTTTCAGCCCTGAAAGATGTTTGTTGCAGGAATGTCTTCCACTTCATGGTCACATTCATCGAAGTTTATGAAGCTGCGGGCTGTACAGATGTAATAGATCTTCAGCTCATAACGACTCCCTAAAAGCAAGATGCATGTCATGTTATCCAGGAATAATGTATGAACAAACTTATTTGTTATATTTGGTATTTGCTGACAGATTCCCCTCGTCTTACCGAACCGAAGATGTCTAAATCACAACTTCGCAGCATATTTCATGATCACAAGCACTATGAAGATTCCATGAAATTGTTTTATGAGACAGTGTCGAACCACGGCGATAGAGAAGAGTGGACTAATACCGTGTTTCGCCAAGTTGTGTCGACCAAGCTGCCAAGAATACCAGAGGGCGCTCCACTACGAGTGCTAGGAGTGGGAAGTGGAAATGGTGGGTTTGATGTTTGAATTACAATGATTCGGCTAATACATGATACATGATCTTACCATTGCACATCAGCAATCATGCATAATAGGTCGGTATCAAACTGTAGGTGATCGTAAAGATCACGTAATAACAACTGCATGGCGTTTGCCAATTGCAAAACAGCCTATGATGTTACTCCGTAAGACAAAAATATAGGATTGAATTTATTTTCAGCATCGAGCTCTGTAATTTCCCACAAGGATATCTGTATACTTCGTACTTCGAGATATATATATATATATATATATATATATATATATATATATATATATATATATATATATATATATATATATATATAAAATATGTGTGTATATATATATATATATATATGTGTGTGTGTATATATACATACATACATACATACATACATACATACATACATACATACATACATACATACATACATACATACATACATACATACATACATACATACACTCAATAACAAATCTCGTCCATATTACTGCAAACGTTCTGATATTGCAAGAAAGTGAGTGACTCTGCTCTATCCCATCTAGGGTTACAGCAAACAATTTTTTTTTGCAATGAATAACTATGTTTATTGTTGCCTCACAATATTACAGCCTAAATTACTTTGATGTATCTCACAATCATTTGGCACAAAAATGCCCTTTCTTATACTTGATGAAAGGTTCAACCCATTTGTACATGTCAATCACCTATGGCATGGCAGCAATGTTATTTGACAGTACGGGAAAGCTCCATTAACTTAGCAATACCCTACTTCCCTATGAGGATCAATTTCACAGACCTGCCTTTCCTACAATGGCACCAGCTGGATTAGATAAACATAACAATGGAACATTCACACCTTGAGGGATTAAAAGTCTGCTATTTGTCACCCGAGTTGTTGAGGACTCGGGTTTCAGGTACCATGCAAGTTAATGCAGTCTTTCCCTCATGATAAGTATAAACCCCAGAAACAAATAATTCCCTAGAAGTTGAGGATCTAAAAATGATTTTACCAAACCTTCAAGATATTCTAAATGTAATTATAGCTGCAGATTGTGATTCCTATGGCGTAGAAATAAAATACTGAACAAAATCTCGACATATCAGCTTGATTCGATACGATATTCTATCACACAGGCAGAGATGAGATATTGACTAACCCGTGATAAATGGCTCCTGGCTGCTGCTTTAAGATATTTAATGTGTTCTAATACAGGTAAAACGGACTACCTGCTGATCACAAAGATTAAAGAACGGTATCCAAATATTGACAACACTGCTATTGAACCAATCGCTAGCCACCTAGACAAGTATAAAGCATTGTTCACTGCTGAGAGAAACAACCTAAAGGGCGTCAGCACCGAATTTAAACAACAGACTATCGAGGAATTCGAACGCGAGAATGGCTCATCGAATGACAAATATCACTTTATCAGCGCTGTCCATATCTTATACTACCTTCGTGATTGGAAAGAAAGCATTCGTTATCTGTACGATATCTTGGCCGATGGGGGCGTTATGCTTATTGTAATTATCTCTGGTGAGTTTTTTACTTTACAACTATAATGAACACCATGATATAGAGTTAAAACCCATTTGCAAATTGCTGTAAGTTGTCAGAATCAAAAGGTAACTTTCTGCAATTTATACGTCTAAGTCGGGTCATTTGTTTGCAGCCTAACTTTATTGGTCAGGCAGCATCGCAGTTTATCTCAAGAATATTTGTTGGAAAGTTAGAGCCAAACGTATCGAACGGATCTGCACAGGAGTTGAAGGAGGTCACTAAATATTCAGCTGAATAAATCATCCCCAAATTAAATGGTCTCTCTTTGGGGTGTACACAACAAAGTTACAGACTGTCACTTGCATAAGACCTGGTGTAGTACGCGTATGATGCATATTTAACACTCCTGTGTCAGTTAACGGTTGGAGTTCAGAGGTTATTTCAAAACAGATCGAGATGCATTTATTGGAATAAATTAGTCTAGGTACGAAAACTTTATCCCGCGTTCTGACTTCCTACTACATAACAAATTTCATTTAAGTTGTGAATAAGGTCAACTTAAGCAATAAACCACACCCAGAGACGGTATACCACGATATACTCGCTCTCGCTCCTGGAACCCGTGAACTCGTCAAATCTCGTGTTTCACGTTGCTGAAATGGCTTATTGCTATCATATCTTATCATAGAAGTATCTGAAAGTCTGAAGTGAAACGTAAAAAGGGAACTTTTTTAAAGGTGAGAGCTGGAGCATGTTCCAACAGTGCCATATCGCGAATATGGCCGCTTTTTTCACGCCTCGACCAATCAGATATAGTCTATCTGATTAATAACGTTTCAGACTTGTTTGCTCTGTCTTAATGTGTAGAGTCACCAGATTCTACATTGACACAATTACATTAAAAACTGTCAAAACGGCCAGAAATAAGTTCTAACCATTTGAACCATGAACGTTTGTCATGAAATGAAATCACGACTTGAATATTTACTGCATCACATACATGTAACACGATTTCTATGATATTTTAA
>LD346597.1:11034-21281 GCA_001465055.1 Ptychodera flava
CAAATTTTAGTACTAGAGACGCAAATTACCCAAGATTTACCGATATTTGAAATTCAAAATGGCCGCCATCCATGTGTTTACTTCTATGGAGAAAAAATAAAATTTTCGATTTTCGAAATACTAAGCCGGTGAAAGTCTGTTTTTCTCCAAGAGCTTCAAAATGAACCCCTACAAGTGATAGATCAGAAAAAAAATTGTAAAAGTTTGAAAGTCCGTATATGTGTCCCTGAGTCGAGGCGCGATCTACCTTAAACGTGTCACTAATGTCCACATCCATTGTTTTCAGACTGGCGGTAGATATCACCCACCAGAAAGCATGGCTATACAACATGATCGACATGGTTCTCGTTCGATATATCGACACAAGATGACTATCGCATGGTTCATTCTTATAGTCTTGGTATGCTTCACTGTTGTATTCTACGCGTCGTTTTCATCGGGGGCGTATTCGTTGGTACACGAGCGTTCACCTTTGAAGCTGTGGGGAGAATTTGATGGCGGAGAGGAAACCGTTCCGCGACCAATGGCGATCACTGATAACTTGCTGCATGCGGGACGTCCAACTGCCGGTGACGAAAGGAACAAGCTGAAAGACACAATGAATCGAACACACTTACACGCCGTTGAAGAAAGGTTTCTCAAACTTCGTAAAAGTTTGGATACTGAAGATCTTGAGTCGGGATTTAAAAAAGAACGACAACTTAAAGCTCTGGAAAACTCAGCAAGTTTTTCCAAATTGGAGACCGTTTTCAAAAACATTTTGCTCAAACAGAAGACTTTAAGGATCGGGGTCAGTGGAGGCTCGATCTCAACTGGGGCTAGAGTCGGAGGGATGAATTGCTACGCTGCAAAACTTAAGAACAATTTGGAAGAAGCGCTGGGTACAAAAGTCGAAATATTCAACGGTGCAGTTGGTGCAACGGGAAGCTTGTTCCATACTTATTGCATGGGGAATTTCTTAAATTTAACTGAGCTCGATATCCTCCTGTGGGAATGTTGTGTCAACGATTACCTTTATAATTATGGCTGTTCTCCGCAAGAAGAATATACAAGAAAAGTGTTGCAGGTGGCCAACGGACCACAGCTGGTATATGTGAATTTTGTTACTGGTTTCCAATTCAATTCTTGTCAGAGCAATGTAGACAGCTGTAGTAAACCGTTGAGTGCGCATTACAATGTGCCATCCCTTGACATGAAAGTGGCTTTATGCGATCTCATCGAGCGAGGGGAAGCTGCTATTTTTGCAAGTCCAGTGGACCATTGCCATCCAAGCGTGCAATACCATTCCCTGGTTGGAAACATTCTGACGCGAATGTTTGGCAACGTTCTGTTAAGGGTAATTCAACGAATGACAAACACTTCCCATAGCCAATCTGCAGATAACCAAAGGAAACGTATGTCCATCCCCTCGCCATTACTGAACACCACAAAACTAAAAAGTACTCAGTGTTGGGCAACTGTACGCGCCCAGACAGGAAACTCCAACCCTCTCGTTCCTATTATGATGAGTGGTTGGCATGGGAACTCTACCGGAGGGGACCAGGCCCGCGTGGATAAAAAGAACTTTTGGGAATCAACAGAACCAAACAGCACAATAAAATTCAAAATTGATATAACGCCGTACGAACACGAGAAAGCTCATATTGTAATGGGATTCATGACCTGTGATGGTTGTGGACAGGTCACTGCATGGCTTGATGAAGACGAATCTACAGCAACTGTTGTGAAAACGGATTTCAGATGGGGAACTAGTCAAGTGTATATATTGCGAACGGGAGTTAAACCAGGTGTACACACAATTACCCTGAGAAAAGAGACAGCAGCTGGTATCCGCATCGTAGCCATTGCGACTGGATTTAATTGACCCTGGGCCATTTAGGGACTGATCAGTTTCTTCTGGCGGGGGGATTCTTTGGCGGGTCACCCTGTTTTTGACTTTGGTGAATGGGGGTTTATCTTGTCTTTTTAAATGCCCAACGGGGGTCAGTACGTTTTTGAATTTCGATAAGGGCCCATACTTGCCTAAAATGCATCATGCCAGCCACGAATTTCACCATTCAGTTGCGTTTTTCGGCGCGGCCTTCTAGTACGTAACTTTAATAATCAGACATAGTTTTCAACGCGTCCTTTGGACGCATGACTTTCATATATCAAACACATATATATCAGAGATATCTGTATGTTTAATATTTTTCGGTGCGCCCTATAGGCGCGTTACTTTCAAATATCAGACATTTTTCAGCATGCCCTTCGGCTGCGTGCCTTCATATATGAGACATATATCAAAGATATCTGTATGTTTAATATTTTTCGGCGCGCGCTATAGGCGCGTTACTTTAAAATATCAGACATTTTTCAGCATGCCCTTCGGCTGCGTGCCTTCATATATGAGACATATATCAAAGATATCTGGATGTTTAATATTTTTCGGCGCGCGCGCCCTGAGGGCGCGGTTCTTTAGTATATCAGATATAAGTGATATATTGATGTTTGCAACTTGAAAGTCTGTTTTGCAAAGTGTACTAATCATTATGAAATATGCAGTTCATACGAAAAGCATGACAAATTTTCTGAATCTTTTCTGTTTTCTCTATGAGAATTGAGCATAAGACAGCAACATGCACTAATATTTCACAGTACATTTGATACAGTGACATACTTTAGAAAGAGAAAAATGACAAAATATTTTTCATTCTCATTGATGCAACTATTTTCCCTTGTGTCGTAGGTTTACTGTAAAAAGGTGTTTTTTAATGGCTAAATAATAGTTAACAAAAGGCAGTTTTTGTAATTATCTGTGCTGATTTCAATGTTAAAAGAAAAGGTCCTCTCAGACACTGCGCATATCAGATTTGGCTACAACTTCTAAACATAGTTCTCTATGGCTTCTCAGGAGATGTACTTTGAAGGCTAGCGAGTCTAAAAACCCATCAAAGTTTTTGATTTGCTGCTTTTCTTAATGATGACATCCATTTATGTACAACAGTTCTGGACATCTGGTTATGCATAGAAAGTGTTAATTTATTCACAACTCATTCAGAATATTGACACTTTGTAAATTCCGATCGTACAACTGACAAGAGTATATATACATATATACTTCAGGATTGACTGGAGTGACAAAGTAACTGAGTTGTGACTCTGAGTTTCGCGCTCTATGCGGTCATCAGACAACTGAAGAATCCCAGCTCCCGGCATACAGAATGCTCGTCGGCACCCAGGTGGCGAAGGTGTTGGTATGTAGTTGGCAGTTCCAGTTTCTAGGTGGGGTGGCAGGAGTAGTTCATTAAGTAAAATTTGTTTTCATGGCGACATTTGGAAACAAGTTTTGACCTTTTGTTGAGTAGACTGTTCTTGTCTGCATTGATTATGCAGAGTTTTTCTGCGAGGCACAAGTTGCAGCGTTTTGTTTCGTTAGTGTATGCAGTTGCCCTGGTGACGATGGACCAGCTGATAGTGAATGGTCGTCCTCCTTGTTTTAGCTTCCATACGTGCTTTGAAAGTTCGGTGCTGTTAGCTTGTTTCTTTTGGTTGAATGAGTACCTGTGGTAGGTGTAACGGCTTTTGAATGTTGATTCTGTTAGTCCGTAGTAGCATTTAGTGGTCAGCTGGTCCATCGTCACCAGGGCAACCGCATACACCAACGAAACAAAACGCTGCAACTTGTGCCTCGCAGAAAAAAACTCTGCATAATCAACGCAGACAAGAACAGTCTACTCAACCAAAGGTCAGAACTTGTTTCCAAATGTCGCCATGAAAACAAACTACTCCTGCGACCCCACCTAGAAACTGGAACTGCCAACTACATACCAACACCTTCGCCACCTGGGTGCCGACGAGCATTCTCTATGCCGGGAGCTGGATTCTTCAGTTGTCTGATGACCGCATAGAGCGCGAAACTCAGAGTAACAACTCAGTTACTTTGTCACTCCAGTCAATCCTGAAGTATAAATCGCTCTGCGGAATGACCGCATCGAGCACTTTCTCAACCAGCGAGTACAACCTAACCTACCTACCTACCTACCTACCTACCTACCTACCTACCTACCTACCTACCTATATATATATATATATATATATATATATATATATATATATATATATATATATATATAGAGAGAGAGAGAGAGAGATAGATAGATAGATAGATAGATAGATAGATAGATAGATAGATAGATAGATAGAAGAAACTTGGGTTGACACACACTACCACACCTGGTTGTTAGTTTCCAAACGTATTTATTATACCTCAAACACAACGTTTCGCTCTAAATTTAGAGCTTCTTCAGGTGTTTTCTACAATAAAAAGTACGAACATAAAATTTTCAATGGTTGAATTGTATGGGAAAACGAGCAATGTGGAGTTACAAGTATCTGAAAATCTGTAAATGTACATAAATGACAGGAGAGAGACTAACCTCGAGGTTGTGAGTACGGTCAAAACTGTCTGGACCTACGCCGAGAGCTGGAAATTGGCGCGCCGAAGTCCAGGGGGTTCCTTCAAATACTCAAAAGCTGGTATGTGGGGGCGCTGTTGAAGGCCATGTAAATTTTGGGCGAATATTTAGGCCAGCTTGGGACAGTGTGTCAAGTTTTTTGATCCATTGTGATTCTAAATGTTTGCGTAGTTTGTCATCCTGTTTGTTGACTTGTATGATGCCAATTATTGAAATATCACTGATACTGTGTTGATCAGAATTAAAATGTATGGCGACCGGGGTATCTCTTTTGTGACGCACTGAGAGATGTTTTTGTTTCCCCGACATATTGTTTATGGCAGCGTTGGCATGTGAGGAGGTATACGACGTTTTTGCTGTTGCAACTGATGGCATTTCTGATTGTGTATGTTTTGTTGTTGACCGTGCTTTGGAACTGTGATGTATTGAGGGTATATTTGCAAATGTTGCAACCCCTCGTAGACTGGTAGAGTTGACTTTTCAGATCCTCAGATTCAGATCCTCAGATTCAGATCCTCAGATCTCAGATCCTATAACTTCAGACGCAGATTCGAATTTAGAAGCCTTTTACAATACCCGTATTAACAGTATGATTACAATATTTGGAATAATAATTTAAAATATGTGTACAAGGCAGGTATGATAACAAAAAAAAGGGTCTACATAAACGTTTTCGCTCAGCAAGTTTCCACGAACACGCGTTTACAATTACAGATTAGCTAACTTGCTTCTTCCGACCCCTGAATTCCTGATTTTGCCCGGGGTCACCGGCCTCCAACATGGATTAGTTATATTCCCTCGCTATCAATATTACGAACGATGGTAAAATATGGACAGTCGATTGCCAGCATTTAATGATCGTCACGTCGCGGTCTTGATCGTTCGATCGCTGGTGGTGTGTTTATCTCTATGTATTGACTATAGAGGGCGTATATCGGCATGAGGCATTTGAACGTTTACTAATTGCCTACACACGTGATCACATAACAAGTTGAATCATTGCGCACCCTGTCTTCGACTGATGACGTTCTGTTTCTTAGACCGAAGTTTTTAAGTTCAAGATTCAAGATAGAAATAAAATTATTTCTAAAGCCTTTTGGAATCTAAATTATATTTTATTTATCAGTATATTACATCAAACTTTGAAAATTGTGAAATTTTAATTCCGAATCTGCGTCTGAAGTTATAGGATCTTTGATCTGAGATCTTTGATCTGAATCTGAGGATCTGAAAAGTCAACTCTACCCTCGTAGACTGACATTTGGTGAAACCGGGGCTGGATTCACCGGCGTTGTCAATATTCGAGCGGACAAGGAGGTCTTTGAGGTTAACATTGCGTCGATATGATATAATTTGCACATTAGGGATGGCTTCTTTACATCTTGGTGACTTATGGAGTGTTGGGAGGTTCAAGGACATGATGAATTTCAAGTTAGGGTGACGGGGATTATATGTCGTGACTAGTGGGATGCGACAGTCTCCCTGTTTGTTTTTGTACTGAAGGAGAGCCGGCCTGGGGATTGATTTTGCTCTATTTATTTGTTCTTTGACGAGGTTGTGAGGGTAATCGCGTTCAATCAGCGATTGTTGTAGAATGTTAAGGCGTGTATCACGCCATTCTGGCTCCGAACAAATGCGACAAATGCGTATTGCCAGGCCGTAGGGGACACCTAGTTTCATATGTCTGGGGTGCGCTGACTGAAAATGTAAATATTGGTTGTGTTTTAGGTATAATAAATACGTTTGGAACCTAACAACCAGGTGTGGTAGTGTGTGTCAACCTAAGTTTCTTCTATCTCCACCCCACTCCACGCTCCACTGGGGATCACCTGAATTCCTACATTTTCTTATATATATATATATATATATATATATATATATATATATATATATATATATATATATATATATATATATATATATATATATATATATATGTTTATTGAATTTATATTCTAGCCTTTGTTTTATCTTTGTCTCGCGCGTGGGGGTCACCCTGTTTCCCAAATTCGGAATAGGGGTCACCTTGTATTCTAAAGTTGGAAGGGGGGGCGGGGTCAGCCACTTTTTGACGTTTGTAAAACATCATCCACCCCCGGGCCAAAAAAACTGACCGGTCCCTAAACCCAGAACTATCGATTGCCTGAATCATATCAGTGCACTGTCCAAGTATAGATTATCATTCCGTGTTGAATCAAGATCACGGAAGATCAGAGAAATCTGAAAAGTCAGCATGCATAGTCACCGTGTTAAATTTTTCAGTTTTGCATCTTTGGCGTAGTATTCATACCATGGAAAACTGAGAGATTACAAGGTTAAAGGTTATTTCATATTCGAAGTTAGCATTTTCAGCTATATCTATGTATGTTGTAGATTGCTTCCGGTGCCAGGACGAAAAGTTCACCGCTCAGGGAAGAATGGAGTCGCTGTAGGGCGTCGCCATGGCTCCCTACTGTTTTACAATGTTGCAACTTTTAGTGTTATCTAAATTTCCATACGGATTTCATTTGGTACAGGTAAACTAACTGTTGTGATCATCATGGAATCTTCCACTCTAGATCCGTTTAAGAACGGCTGATAATTTCCCCGGATCGAAGGTTGAGGGCGGTACATTTAATATCCCGGGGGTGGTCAGAAAGATTAATGAGGTGATACTGTTACGTGCTGGGCATATTTCATCAAGTTAGTGAATTCTGGCAACCTTTTTTGAACTCCTCATTTTTTGCCCATGCCCTCTAGGTAAAAGTACTTACTGTACACCAAATGAATCTTAAGACAGAAGTGAAATGATTCTTAGCTCTACACTCATTTATATGGTCATTTATATGGTCTGGACGTACAATTATATTTCTGGGTGGTGTTAAAATTTGATAAATAATATTTGTTTTGGTGGCGGCATTTTGAAACCAACTAAGAGCGTTTGTTTAACAGCGTAGATTTGTCAGCATTGATGTGTAGCTTTTCTGATATACACAGATTACATCGATTGCTTATTTGATGCTTTGTCAATAATTGACCACGAGACGTCGAAGCTTGTCTTTTAAAGACAACTTTGACAGTTTTGTAAAGTTACGATATTTCTCGTTACGGAACAATTGCATGTGATTAGCGAAGGGCGTCTTGAAGGTGTTGTTAGTGAGGCCGATGTAAACCTTCTCCGTCTTGTCCTCCGTTGATACCTTGGCCTTGTAAACGACGCCGACGAAATAACTTTGTAGGGATGAAATTGTAACATCGTTTACTTCAAGTACAAAGTAATAATATATGTTACTTAAGTTTCATGCATCCTGCAATCCTCAGACAGAAGTGAAAGGACTTCATTCTTAGCTCGACACTCTCATTTATATGATTAGGACGTACCATTCTATTTGTAGGTGGTGTTAAAATTTGATAAAAAATATTATGTGTTTTGGTGGCGACATTTTGAAACCCGATTGAGTGAGAATGTGAGCACAAAAATCTGACAACGATTCCTATCCCTAGAAGACAAATGTTTCCCGAAAGACCACGAGCGCAGAAAAATATTCAACAGAAACACGATAAAGATTATTTACAGCCGAATGAGCAACACGAAACTATGGAAAGCCGTTTGGGACCCCGGCAACAGTTGAACCAATGCAAAATTACATAGGAATGTACAGGCGACAACTGTTACACATTTCTGACGAAAAAACTGGCGACAACAACAAAACCGGCACCTACAACTCAAGAGCCAACGACTGTAAAATTTCACCTGACAACTACAACTAAAAAGCGGTCACCTACAACTTTAAAGCCGACGTGTACTATACTTGGAGCTGGCCAGGCAGGCACCGTTGTTCACTTTGAAGCGCCTGCGCAGTTTGAATTGTACTGTAGAAAGCCGTTCGGAACCCCGGCAACAACAGTCGAACCAATGCAAAATTACATTAACGTAACGGTTGTCGCCGGTATATTCCTACGTAATTTTGCATCGGTTCGACTGTTGTTGCCGGGAGTCTCGAACAACTTTCCATAATGTACCAAATGCTGGTGGCGACAACACAACAGGTAGAAAAATCACATCTAGGGCACTGTTATTTTGTTCTACACACTGACTGTGTGCTTGTTCAACCTGAGCACTGTCACTAAGTGCAAAACGTTTCTCCTTCACTGTCATGTATTTGTCCTTGACAATTTTCAGCGAAGTCTTATCATTGTGTTACGTCTATTATCTGATGCGTTTGATTGCCTCAACACGGATTACGAATATTAAATATGGTTACTGAAATCGAGAAATGTTGGTCTCACGACCAAAATGAGCATTCTTAGACATATCGAAGCTTCTTTAAAAATTGCTGCTACTGAACTATGAACAGTGAAACATACAATAACTGTTATGAAATTAATAATTTTGGAACCTATAAATGGGACTAGATCCCGTAGGCTTTCCCAATAAATAAATAAATAAATAAACTAATAAATAATAATTAATTAAATAAATAAATAATAAATAAATAACTGTTGAAATTAGCATTATAGAAGCTAAGACTACAGGTACTCGCCATTTCAAAACGGTGAGCCAAAGTTGATTCTGGAGTTTTTAAGATATCGTGCCAACAGACAGACAGACTAACAATGCATAATAGCTAATGCGTGCAAACACGTGAGCTAATGACAGGGTAAGCTATGGGAAGAGGCCTTACAATAGTTTTTAAGTGACTTTTGCATTCTAAATTTAATTTACAATTACAACAACGATTAGGTATATTAGCGAAATGCACTCGTTAACTCTATCGTCAAAAATGCTGGAATTTTAAGGTTTTCATTTTATGAATTATTTCGCAGGGTAAGATTTTACATTCTGGAATATACAACTTTTTTGCAAACTGAATGTAGTAAGCATCTCGTAAGTGAGAGACTTAAAGTTTTTCTTAAACTTTCCTCAGTAAAACTGTCACCCGTTCTTTTACGTGATCAAGAATAACACTTCGGATTACCGTACAAAATTTGGTACTGAAGAAATAAATTACCAAAATTGTACCGATATTTGAAATTCACAATGGCCGCCATCCCTGTGTTAACTTTATGGGGAAAGTAATATTTTCGATATTCGAAAAGCTAAGACGCTGAGTATTCCAAGAGCTTGAAAATGAGTCCCCACGATAAGCGGTAGATCAGAAAAGTATTGCAAACATTTTAGAGTCCGAATATCTGTCCCAGAGGCGTATTCTATCTTCAAGCTCCATCGTCTGTTATTTTTGATATATTTTCTGTTTGTAAAGTACTTCCTTGTTCTAGTTCCCAAAAGTGTCGAAATGTCAAGAGTTTTAATTATAAGCAGTGTACTGTCCAATATTATCATGATAAATGAACATTTGTTGGGACAAGAATGAATTTGCTCATGTTAATTAATATCAAGTTAATTAATTTATTAATTTTTTAATTCATTCATAAGTTACATTGCAAATTGTACACAATATGGCTTTCACACAGAAAGGTTAAAAAATTATTTGTGCATAAAATTACGTTAACTGTTAGTAATTTTTTACAATGTTTTGACTACACAATAAGGCTTTCACACAGAAAGGTTAAAAATAATGTGTGCATAAAATTACGCTAACTTTTAGTAAATGTTTACAATGTTTTGACTTCATCAACATTCAATATTCGACACCATAATAAACCCGGATCGGCAAAATCGCTAAAAACTTATGGTGACTTTTCAGATGTTTACCATCTAAACGGAGGGTACTTGGAATTCAAAGTCGTATGGTACCCATACGATCGATGTTTACAAACCCTGTATCCAATGTACGTTCGGCTATCGAC
>LD346597.1:22194-40783 GCA_001465055.1 Ptychodera flava
ATATTTTCGTTTTCGATGTGTTTACGTCAACCGTCCCCTTTGTCAATGTAACATGTTTAGGATATGAATTAAAACTTTTATTTGTGAAATAGCCTTCCAATGTAATGCAACATCCTATGCCCTAGGGCACAGCAGATTTTGTGTTGCAGCTGGTTTCCGCTGTGTTACTAAATTTGAATATTAAAACGTACCAGATGTCTACAGAATATGACATGTTCACTTTTGATTGGACAGTACTTTACTACGGCGCTGTCATTCGTTTCTGGACTTTGGTGACCAAGGCTTTACGAGTAAATAAAACACCCTGAATTGAGCACTCTGATTGGTCAATCAACAGTAGATAGTTTTTAATTCTAATTAGAAATTGTGAAACTCGTTTCAAAAGGTGAAATTTAAAATAAGAAACGACCGCTTCCTGGGAGTTCCATGTTTGCATGCTCTTACATATTCGGCTCCAGCAATTATTTTTGTCCACAAATGTAACTGGCCAGGAGAGTTGCCATGGCAACAATCAATCCAGCTGCCGTAGCCGTGTTACCACCACCATCACCACCACCACAACCACAGGCTGTAGGGAGAAAATACACAAAATTCGGTAAAAATGCGACCAGTTGAAAAAATCGGTATAACTACACATCTCAGATTAATTAGTTGCCAGTAATGCTATTTTTTCATTATTTTGTGTGACAATTGCAAATTCTTGTTCTACTCGGAAAAAAGACTGTTATGTTGAATTACAGGCTATTTAGCTTGTCAACATAGCGTCTGTATTTATAAAATGCACTGTTATTTTGTTTCATTTGAATTCTTGTCTGGACCGGAAGTCACTTGTCAACAATAACAACGCAATCGATCGCTTTGACACTGATATTATCACTGACTTGTGTTGTGATCTGGAAACTTTGAATGCGCACGCGCCAGTGTAGTGATAGTCTGGTTCCTAGTCTGGTTCCCTGCCCCCTTTCTACCGTTGGCTGCGCTACACTCCCGAAAAGGGTCAGGTATGCGGCAGCCATTTTGCCCAGATTTTGGGCAAAATGGTGGATGCGCGTGGCGCATGATGTCAGGCTGGAATGTTCGAAATGACTGCACCCTTGACAGTAACTCAGCAACAAAGTAGGAGGGGCAGTTACATGAACATTACACAAGTCTTCAAAAATCAATGTTTCATTATGCAAAACGTCGTACAAGGTGATATATTTGTGAAAGAGCGTACATATACTTCATCCGAATGACAGAATCGAATTAGTTTTTTGTTTGCTTTTGAAATTTGAAATAACATATAACACTGCAGCGGACGCAGCAGACGCAGGTGCTCCCCTTTATCAAATCGACATGTTCCATAGTGTCGTCCAATCAGTGCCGTGATTAGAATGGCGCATACCTGACCCTTTTCGTAGAAAGGGGGCAGGGAACCAGACTAGTGTAGTGATTGCAAAACTGTGCTTGCGCACGCACGCGCGCTAGTGTAGTGACCACGCAACTTTCTTTGCGCATATACATGTACTGCAAATATACGGATTGGAAGCTTACGATGTTAAGATGCCCTCAAAGATACAAAAAAGCACTGAAATAATCTAATACTAGAGTGCATCAAATTATAAGTACATACTATAACGTCGCATTAATTGTTTTCAATTTATCAAAGAGATAGAACGTAGATCTTGAGGGGGCGAGTATATTAAAGTAGGACTTGCTTGGACATCTTGTGCGAAAAAGAAATAATTACAAATATATACCTAAAATCATAAAAATCAAAATACAGGTGTTCATACAAGTTGGTTAATGCTACACACAATCTTGGGGCTTCTTATTATGTTCATTGTGTTTTGGGGGCGGAACATCACTAATCCAGGAAAGTTTTACCTCTTCAAATTAAGTGCATTCAGCTTTTATATTTGGTCTAATTGTTGAAAAGTAATTTAATGTGAAAATGAGCCGAGTTTGACATGTCACACCCATTGCACTTCCAGCACGACTAAAGCTAAGTATGGCTAATTTAACTCAGCAGTCTGATCAAATACAATGCATTCACTCTTGACATATGGCCTCATTACAGAAATTCATTAAATATGCAAATAGTCTATCAATTAATCCGTCACACTAATCAAACTTTAAGCATGATAAAAAGTAAACGTACTGTTGTACCTCACAAGTCTTATCTATTCCGGTGCATTAGGCTTCCACATACTAGTATGGCCTAATTACGCGATTCATTGGATATGCAAATTAGCCAATTTTTATATGTCATTTCATCAAACTTCTGGCATTATTAAATCGAAGTTCAAGAGATATACTTTAGAGTCCAATCAAAGTTAATTCATATAGTTTTAAATATAGCCTAATTACAGAAAGTCTTTCAATTGTCCTACTCTAATGAGCATGTTTTACTATACGAGCTTTGAGCATGATTGGAACTATGAGTCCACTTTACCTCATAAGTCTGATAAATGTAGGTTCATTCAGCTTTAATATCTAGCGTGATTACATAAATTCAAACCAATATATGCAAATGAGCTAATTATGAGATGTCTTATTAAAAAACGTTTGGTGAAAAATCTTTAGTTTAACCAATGTACCTTCGAAGTTGGATCATATTTAGTACATTCCGTTTTAATATGGCGTAAATACAGAATGTCGTTAAATATGCAAAGGAGCTCATGATGAGTATGTAATACTAACCACGGTACCAACACAACTAAATGACCAATGCTCGTTAGAAGTCTGATAAAATTCAACGTGTTCAGCCTTCATACGTAGCTTAAATGTAGGTTTTCATTAAAAAAACCTTGTTTATCTGAATAAGGCTCTACAGCATACTTTTTTGCTACTAATATTTGTTAGAAATCTTGCAAAATTGACTCAAACGCCTGTATGCTTCCAGAATGTTGCACTATAATGTAAATTATAGAAGTACAAAGTACGTTTATGCTTTGATTCTTAGAAATAAACAAGTAAATATAAAAAAAATAATTGTATATGCTAAATGTTCTGTGTGTTTCTATATACTGATTACCAACCTACCTGTCAAAAGTTTGAGTGAACGCAAAAAGTTAGAATTTATTGCACTGATCTTATTTGGAAATCATACAAGGATATTGTGTGACCAAAGAATAATTTCTATTGTTCAATTTTATCATGACTTGATGGATCAAGGTAAGGCCGGAAAGAAAAAAAAATATTTGTTCATCGGAATCGCCGCTTCTACTTTGCCCTATTTGAAATTTTATTTTTGATTTCATACTTCTCAGTTGCAAATTCTTTAGTACCGCCGCTGGCGGCGCCCTACACTTCGTCGTATTTTCGAGGGCATGTGGGATTCTGAATGAGACTTCAGACGTGTTTGCACTGAGTTCTGTCAACACGTTGTTGCGACGTCTGAATTTTGCAAACCACGACACAAACTGGGTCAAATTTTAGCTGAAATTCATCCGTTTTGTCATGGTTAGTACACCATGACTATTAATTTGATCATCAGCATTCCTTATGTTATTGTTGAGAAATATATTGTTGAATTCAATAACCAGTATCAGTGTATCCTGTCTGAGATATTTCTGGTTAGCGTAAAAGGGGAAATGATTATTTTGCCTTGTCTGCATCCCTGCAAAAAAGTTCGAGGCACCGCGGTTACCTTAGGCCTCAAAAATATGTTTTTAAAAATCACTTGCCGCTCCTGAATCTTGGCCCAAAAAATCTGATGAACAAGATTTTTTTACTCTGGCCTAGGCTCCAAATACGGAGGACAAGGAAACATTACGTTTAACATAGTACGCCCCTCGAAAATGAATAACTTAAAGTTTTGCTCAAACGTTCCTCAATGGTACTTTGAAGCACATTCTTATCTAATCAAGAATAAAAATCAAGGGTCTCTTTGCAAAGTTTGTAGAAGAACACGACATTTAGCGATATTTGAAATTCAAAATGGCCGTTATCCCCTTTTTAACTCTATGAGGAAAAGTAAAATTTTCGAATTTCTATAAACTAAGATGATGGAAAAAATCTTATCTCGACAACGAAAAAATAAGCCCCGCAAGTGGTAGATGAGAAATATATTGAAAATTAAATTTGAGAGTCCGACTATCTTTGCCCGAGGTGCATTATATACCTTAAGGAGTGCATTTGATTAAAAGTTTTGACCAAAATCAGCCAATCACTGATTTGCACTTGGTGACCACACAAAACAAGTGCGACGCCAATTATATCTGGCGCCACTGACCATCGATGAGTAAACATAACCTAAATTCCTTTTCTCTAAATTTGAATATATGTGAATTCGAAGAGACAAAATTTCATTACTGTGCTCGCGTCCTGATATTTGACTTTGCACTGGTGTCGCTTCAAAAATTAAATTTTCAATTTTCCAACATCTAGCAGGTTACGAGCGAAGGAGTTCAACTGTCCTTGATGAGTATAGGCTAAACTATCGGAAATTGAAAGAGAGTAGGCGATTAAAGAGTAGTGATTCTATGCTACGCTGTAGTAAAATTCACATTATCTTAGGGGGTACATTTGTGTGAATTGACCAATAAGGGCACCCTGCGATAAGCACTGATTCTACCGTGCGACGGATGAGCCAAGTTTATTTCGGATTTGCCGACATCAACGATGATATCGATGCCAGAAGGTGTTTTTGATAGCACCACCAACCATGTGCTTAAAAAATATTCTATGTGTCTACGTACCTGGATTTTCAGTACTGTCGCCTGCAAACAACGCAAATAGTAACAATAAATGTTAGCGATAATGAGAGTGCATTTCTGCTGCAAACGTCTGTGTATGTATGTATGTATGTATGTATGTATGTATGTATGTATGTATGTATGTATGTATGTATGTATGGATGTATGTATGTATGTATGTATGTATGTATGTACGTAAGTACGTACGAACGTACATACGTATGTATGTAAATATTGTATATATGTATGTGGATGGATGGATGGATGGATGGACGGATGGATGGATTAATGCATGCATGTGCGTGTGCGTGTGTGTCTGTGCCTGCGTGTAATTTCCTCTCGAATAGATATTTTCCCTATTATTCTACTGTGTCTACGTCAAACACCGTACTTACACTAAAATCAAAGAAAACACTCTGATTTTATGTTGTACAGCGGAATGACACAAATTTACAATGCCAAATAATGCCTCTTGTATATTACATCCATCAGCGACGAAAATATAGGTCAGGGTGAAATCTTCGATTGAGTTCTATGAGTAACTTATCCTGCGTTTATCCAACGGCTTAAAAATTCTATGAGTAACGTATGTACTGCGCCTATCTGACAAAACGTGCTTATCCGACAAAACTCTTTTTAGCAATAGCCTATGGAGTCAAAAGCCAGAGCACTTTTCCGCCGTCATTGATCGAATCACACTGCATGCGCGCGGTACATGTCGCTCTTCGTACGGTGCTGTGTATTCCAGGCACCGGGAACACATATACTGTGGCAGGGCTATAGTATATGTACACGGAGTGTGCCAATTTAACCTTACTACCAAGTCTTCTATACGAAGGACTTTGTTTCTATAAACTACTCTCAAATTGTTGACATGTAATTACTGATAATTCTTTTTTATTATGGTTGTCCTTCCATCGGCCGGGCTCGCTCACTGTAGTTGAGACCGGGAGTTGAGACCGTTGAGATAGTTCCACGTTGCGACATGTAGGTATTCCACTTGTATGTTTATTGAGAATAATTTATATTCAAATGGAAAAATTAGCGATCGAGGAAGGTGATAAAAAACAAAAAACAAGAAGTACTCTGCTTGCCATTGTAATGATTTTGATACTTCCACCACGGTTACAGCAGATGACCTCATGTGACCTCCCCTCTATCCCTTAAGACCGCCACTATGTGTTAATCGTGGGATACATTGAGGTGTTTGGTGATTTTACGCAACCAATGCAATTTACTTTATTTTTTAACTATTATATGGCCATTTTGTGATGTTTGTGGTTTTGGACTGCTTTAATTACGATTCCATTTGTGTGTTTTAACCGACGAAGTATTGTGTGAGGGATTACTTTCCACAAATGAGTATGGCTAAAAGCAGTAATTAGTTATTTTTGTCAGATAAGCACGTACAAACGTACACGATTTATACCGTAGCGCGCACTGCATCATGGAACCGGTAAAGAACTACTGGTGAAAATCACATTTTGGGTTGATAAAACTACTCACGAGAGATAAATATTAAAATTCACACTTGATGATAATTCACTAAATTCAGAGGTTACACAATCGAGGGCTTAAAAACAAAGAAAAGTAAACAACTTTTATCACCGTCTGCTGATTCATTGTGCAACATATTGTATCAGTGAATATATAAATGTACTTACAAGCCATCATATCGCTGATGTCTATACAGTCATAGTTACTTTCAGGCGATACACACAGAAAGGTGTACAGGTGGCACTGGCCCTGATCAGGTTTCATTGACGCAGTAAAGCCGGTGACATTAATCCCGTCAGCTCCCTGTGGTACTGGAATAGGATCGGGCGATGGTCCAAGGCCAAAACTGACACCAGAAAGAAGCGCGTAGTCGTTTTGTGTATCTGTATCATTGGCAAAGAACAGGAGGAACCCCGCCAGTTCATCCCCAGCGGAGTTTGCACGCACGTTCACAGAAAGTGTAAAAGAGGTGTAATAATGAGAGCTGAATCTCAGAGGGTCAGGACTGGTAATAGCAAACGAACCCTCTTTAATTACCAAGGTGCCTTTGGAGAAAAACAAGAAAAGATTTAAAGTTACGTGTTATTCAAAGTTTTGCACTTTCATAATAAATGACACATACATCTAAATATAATTTGTATATTTATATTTATCACATGAACTGGCCCGTATTTCCATCTGTGTGACGTACACCAGCACAGATAAGAAATCCATATTACCCTTGTTGTACGTCATCAACCGGAACGTTTTTCCTGCAATGGTACCGTTCATACATGCACACCGCGACACAGACCGATTTGTCATGATCGATGCCGTGCTCTCATGGCATTTTGACAAAAAGGTGACCCGATAAATCCAGGCATGGAAACATAGAAGGCATGTCCAACGAAATTTCGAGTCACTAAAGCTTTAGAGTTGGAGAGTTGGTCTTTTTCATAAACTTCTCAAAAATAACATTAATGGCATATTTTACAACTTCTACATTGTAATCTTGCTAAAGAAGCTTTTCTGGAAACAACACTAGCAATAGATCCTGGTTTAACTGTTTAAGTGCTTTAATTAAAGAAAATGAAATGGACTTTCTCTTTGATAAAGCTCCATCACTTAAACACCACAAAGTTATAACTGGATTAAAGAAAACACATTTTACAAACAATTATGAAGTCTTTTCGAAAAATTTGATCACTGATGAAATAGGAAACTAAGAATGTACGCCAAAATAAAACATAATTTTAGATTGGAACCCTGCTTAAGACAGTTACAAGGTGAGAAAAGAAAATTACTCACAAAACTTCTCATTAGCAATCATGAAAAAATTGAAAAAGGGAGACACACTGTTCCAAAAACCTCAATTACTGAAAGATACTGCAATCAGTGTAACACCAACAGTATTGAAGATGAAGCACACTTTTTATTAGTCTGTCAGAAATACAAAGTCCAAAGAAAGAACTTTTTTCAGTAAAATCAATTTCTCAAACGATACAACTGAAAATCAGCTTATTTCTCTACTAAAAAACAAGAGTTATCTTTTAATGAACAACTTGCAGATTATATTTTTACTTTATATAAACAAAGAAATACCTAGTTATATTTATTATTAGCTCTATTATCATACTGTATTACTTTATCTTTATTGGAGAAAAATTTGAACTTATTTTTGTATCATACTTTCATTGCCACAAATGTGATGTAAATCCTATATTTACAAGCAAGCAATAAAATATTATTATCTCTCTATCTATCTTGAGAGAGAGAGAGAGAGAGAGAGAGAGAGAGAGAGAGAGAGAGACTTTTTAAAGTATGGCCATAACTGTATGCATGGACATACCGATAAGCCTAGTAAACCATTAGTTCTCTAAGAGGTTAACGTAAGAAATACAATGGCTCACGTTTGTTGAATTTGTCAGAAAACGTGGCCGAGCAAATATCAACATGTTTCATAAATCGGAGAAACACCACTGTCCAAGGGGTCGATAAACAAACATGTTTGCACTTGAAGTATGTATAGATGAGTAAGTCTATATCATCATCACAATGACAAGAGCCGCGACCTTGACATACTTTGAAGCCTTTGGACGCTCTTGTCTCTACGAAGGAGCTCAGAATTAAAACTACCATGACTAAATTCTTTTACAGTTATTTTCAGTATTTGCATCCTTTGTGTCACCTTTAGTTTTTGGGACACTTTATACCGCAGTATTTAGGGACATCCTTTGTTTGGTTTCTCAATGCATCATGTCCGTGCGCGACATGCACCGTCACACATAGACAATATTGACCGATTAAAGCCGTTGTCATGCCAACGCGGTGACTTCTGTACTGCATTAAGGTAGAATGCGCCTCGGGGACAGATACTTTGACTCTCAAAGTTTTTTAAATCTTTTCTTGTCTACTATTTGTGGGGATTCATTTTGAAGCTCTTGGTGTACACAAACTTTTCACCGTCTCAGTTTTTTTCCATAAAATTAACATAGGGGTGGCGGCCATTTTGAATTTAAAATATCAGTAAATCCGGTAATTTGTTGCTTATGTACATAAGTTTGCACGGTGACCCCCGATTTTTATTCTTGATTTTGAAAAAGAATGGCTGAAAGATTCCTTGAGGAAATTTTGAGAAAAAGTTTACGTCTTTCAATTTCGAGGCGCATACTACCTTAACCCTTTCACCCCCAGTTCCCTGTGTAGAGGTCCAATTTTACCATAGAAAACAATGGATTTGGGACAAACCATGGTAGTTAAAGGGTTAAGCTTGCTTTGATAGCTATTCTGCAGGCCTGACTCGTGGAATTTTTTAATGTAAGATATAACAGTTAGGTGACCTATATCATAACCTTAATAAATGTTGATCATTCATTGATATCAGATAAATGTCGTGCTTTGAAGAAATTTAAACCTAGGTTTTGTGAAATCTGCCCTTGTAATACAAACAGACTAAGGACAGGCTATAAATAAACTAGGGTAGTATAGGTTCTACATAATACAATTTCTACTTACGAACTCCGGTCCAGGCGATGGAAATCACAATCATGAACAGACTGATTCGTTCAGTGGTCTTCATCTCTGAGGCAAAGCCAACTTTAACAGCGCACTACAAACAAACAAACAAAATTGGCAAAATAGCACAGTGGCATGACGACGTCCAGAAAAAAACGCGGTCCTTGAACAATAAGTTCGGGCAGTGTTTCTTACAAGTCAAACCAGAAAAAATTACAAGTCAAACTGAAAATTGCCAAAATAGAGGAAATTTTATCCTTACCGAACGAAATTAAGGTTATTTTATCCAGGAGATACACAGGAGTTGTTCGCTTTGACGATCTGTGCCCGGCTACATTTGGGACCGGAATGTATAGTTTGGGCGTCAAAATTCTGCGCTATGATTGGCTAGGATTTTACATGACCCGAGTCTCCCTGTTTGACTGCTCACCCTGATTGGACCTTTGCTGTTTTAACTCGTTGCTTAGAGATAACTTGAATGTTTTCTTAACGAACGAATCCTTTCTCCCCTTTCAAATGTCGCCGAAGATGTTCAGACGACACAAAACGTCACGGTCCATCAACAGATACTGTGAACAATCTGATCCGGGGGGGAGTAGAAATAAAGAGCCCTAGGGCAAACCGTCTTTGGTGTCCTATCGCATTTTTAACATTCCCAAGTACAAGAGCCAACAGTATAAATTCAGACTAAATAAGTTATTACAATAACTTCTCTTGTATGAAAGTGACTTTATGCCTTACTCCCTCGACACAGAGTTCAATGTGACTTTGGAGTACAATAGAACAACGCACCGTCACAGACAGACTCTTAAAGTATACATTGTTATTGGTATTGGGTTAGCTGCATTTTTCTAAAGAGTTTCTGATGTGGTCATAATTCAAACTATCGAAGACGAACCCAGCAATGCAGTGGCCATGACACTTACAGTTCATCGGAAACAGTGAAAACGATGGTTTCTGTCGTTTGAAATCTGCTCACCTTTCTTCCAGACCCACAACAATACATGTAACACTGATCAGTGTGTTTTATTCAACTCGGATCAAGACAAAATAAAACGGATCAAAACAAAAACAAACCGTGAAAGAGAATTCATGAAATTGAACTGAACCTATCTTATCCTTAAGGTTCCAAGACAAGAATTGAGCCCCTGTCAACATTTCATTCTCTGCAAACAGCTGAGCTTGTAATCCCATTAAAGTACATATTTGGTTTTTTTATAATTAATGTTTTCATAAGGATCAACTAGCGATAAACCATTTTTCTGATCTTCTTGATTTGTACCGACAGGAGATCACAATCGACTTTCGCCATGAGCTGTGCGACCTGAGATAACCTATCTGAACCCGCCCAACGACGATGGGAACAATGTGAATTCGCAGTGAAAGACAGACAAAGGCCATGGTCTGGCAGTTGACAATGCTTTGATGTAGGGCATAAACTGTATCAATTGTACTAGCTTTCTATGTGTGAAGCTTTCACTTGAAATTTGTATTGCTTCATACGTCATTGACACGACGTAATTAATCAAAACACGATAATGGCCATGGAAACTTTGGAAGTGTGAAATCCCCCACCATAATTATTGTGATTTTTACTCTCTCCCAACCCAGAATGCATCATTGCTGAACTGGGTTGTTCGCAGTTTAAGGTTGTGTGTGCCTCGAAAGAGGAACACTTAAACTTTTGCTCAAACTTTACTGAATGAAACTTCCCACCATCCTCTTACCAAATCGACAATAAAAATCGGGGTAACCGTGCAAAGTGTGGAACAAGAGAAGAAAAAAAAACTGAGCATTTTGGGATATTTGAAATTCAAAATGGCCGCCATCCCTGTGTTAAGTCTATGGGGGGGGGGGGAATTAAATTTTCAAAAAAACTGAGACAGTGAAAGTTTTTCTTTTCGCAATAGCTTTAAAATAATGAACCCCCACAAGTCGTAGATCAGAAATTATATTATATCATGCTACCATGCGCCATTCTGATTGGACGAGAGCTCATTTCACCGATGCTAAAATACTGTTTTAGCACTTATAGCAGTGGTAAAACGGGCCCCTAAACCAACATTTTCGAAAATTTCCCACTCGCTGAATTTGAACGTACCCATCGGATCTAAACCATAGACCCCGAGAAAAACCGAAACGGTCCGCTTTGTTTCAAAGAAAGAAGACCGAATTTTGATACACAGGTAAAGTGAGGGTCTGTAACTCACCTCTTGGTGAAAATAAATTTGCTATCGATGATAAAATGCATCTCTGAAGCAGCACATTTGAGTGTGATGTAGACGAAAAATATTGAGGCGACAGCGTACCGTGGACTTTTAGGAGTCGAGACGCGATATATCCTACCGCTCTCTAAAATGAAGCTAGTATTCGTTCACACACTAATAAATTGACACTTCCTCACAGTAACGGTATGTCAGATATTCTTTACCAAAGTTTTGGCTGCAACACCATAGACCAGGGTCTTCTAACGGTGTAGACCAAGAAGTTCAAAATAACACTCCTGGCGACTGCGACAAAATTTGACATCAAATGCAACGAGCAGTGTCAGCGTCCAGCTCTCGCTGCATCGGGCAACACACTCTAGCTCTGCGCAACTGTTCATCACAGTTGCAGTCATCGCTGGATTATTTCAAAACTGCATGTTTTCTGATACGTCCGAATTATCCATCAAAAATACATCCTGTAACTTCACTGTACCACCTCTGAATGTCGCAACGGTCGACGCATAAATCTATTTTTAGTATGCCAAAAAACCTAGGACTATTGTTAATATGTAAATTTACGAAAAAATTGTTACTTTTTCTTTTGATTTGAACTCTTGACCTGTTTTCTGTGTCTGCAGCAGGTATTTTCAACAAGTATTATGATCGCGTTGCATGCGAATAAAATGCAATGTTGATGAACGTAATGCGTATTTATCGTAGGATACTGTGTACCTATACGTAATCCCAACATAAAAATGCTCGGTCTCGGGCGCAGAATTTCCGACGTTCGATCTCTCAGACGTCCATTTTCTGCATTTGGGGCTTAAAGTGACGAAAATACCCAAACAAAACAACAAAAGACACACAAGTTGATATAATATAATAGCAATAACCCCCTTCGCAGTCGGGTATACACTCGATTTTGGTACAATTCGCTCCATATAGCACTCGCTAGCTGTGATATCGCAGCGGTACTTGTGCCTATCGGCTCGTGCTATATGTCGCGCATTGCACCAAAATCTCGTGTATACCCTCCTGCGGCATGGGTTCTAGTATTGCTTAAATAATCGTAGAAATTTGAGAGTCCGAATATCTGTCCCTGAGGCGCGTTCTACCTTAAACTTCTGTCAGCTTTAACAAAATTTCAAAGCACGATGACTTATGAAAGAGTATTACTCTTCTCAGGTGCTGCCAACAAGACTGTTAGTTCAAAAAAGGTATTCGTACGCAGTTTTTTTAGCAGGTGGGTAAATTTAAAAACTGATCGGTGGACGAGGAGAAAACATATTTTAGTAGTTACAGTGGGTGGGGAAGAAATTTCAGTTTTTAGGGTGGTCGGAGCGAAAGTTTCTGGCAGAAGGGGGCGGAAAGTAGAAGCAGAAGGAGAATGCAGTGGTTGATAGAACTTCAGGGAAAATTAAGCGCCTTATAGGAGAGCAATGTCTTAAGATTGAAATGATAGTTTTGCATGCACAGTTTTGCGTAGTGACCTTGCCACACACGTACTTGTGATCAAAAGATACCGCTGCGGTCAGCTACCAGCCAGTAACTGCTGCATATGCCCGAGAAAAGCCAAGGGACTAGGGACAGTGTAACAGGCCGGTAGCTTTACACTGAACACGAGTGTAGGCTACATTGAACCCATGTACTGAACGAATGCACTCTGGTGATAGATAAATAGTTGCGTAAATGAAATGAAATGCATACGTGGAATATTGGGCAAAGAGTAATTTCAGTGGTGGTGGGAAGAGGACAGTTGGGAGTTCTAACTATTGTAGGGAGTTGGGAGCGGGCAGACCATAGATACTCGAGAGCAGTGGGCATCATAATTCAGTGGGGGTATATTTTCCGCATATGTCAGTGGGAGGACAGTTACAAATAGCTCTCCTTTCCCCTCCAAAGTTTTAAGTTCAGATCAAAAATACGTTAAAATCAGTATATCAGCCTTCGAAACATGTTTTGTGATGATTTTGTAAAATTGACGAAATTTACCAGTTGGCGGCACCTGTCTTATACACACTGTTTTGTTATTGTTGAATGGCATAATCATGATCTGTAGAGCAAATATTAAAATCTTAGAAGACCCGAGTAGAACCGGGGAAACCGAGATTCTATATACCGATGATGGGAAATTTGACTCTTTGCGCCCTCTCAGTCCCACCTATTTGCTGGAAAGGAAAAGTGTTAAATCATTGCACCATTATTGTATCAATATGGCAAAACATAGCCCTGTATTAATTTTGTAAATGTTAAATATTTATATTCACACATTCACGTGCACGTTCTGCATTTTGTCAAAACATGGTGAAAAATAATTCCAGTGAAAATAAATGCTGTAAATCTAGAAATTCACGGCTCTTGTTTTGAAGATCATTCTAATCTTGAAAATAAAACATCTAAAGCCTTTGAAAGCCAAATTAATTGTTGAAATCGTCAGTTATCAGAAGTTACGATCGCCATCCCATTATTATTTTTGTTTACTAAGCCTGAAAGACTATGGTCAAACTTACTGGATAGAACAGGACTCTGACATAAGTATCTACATTTTTGTCGTTGAGGACACACGTACATAAGAGGGCAATGCAAAACTGCTAATCGACGGAAACTGTATTATTTTTCATTTCACAAGATTTTTAATGAATCTGAACCTCTGGGAGCTTACAGGATAATACCTGAAGACTTCGTTATGCATACTAGTCTGGGGAGGAGGTTCGCGGGAGGGGTTCTCGCATAGAAGATGGAGGTAAACCGAAAAATGCCGCACGCGTGAGTTATAAGCTTAGGTGAGCGTTGAAGAGGCATGGGAAATTTGCCTCTTTGCACCCTCACTGTCCGAATTATGATACCCACTGCCCTCAAAAGGGATCTGTGGTCTGCCGGCTCCCAACTCCCCCACCACATTTCAAGCTCCCAACTGCTCTCTCCCTATCACTTGAAAGTTCCCCATTTCCGACTAAGCTGTACATATTCCCAAACTTACGTTTCATTGTCTGTTTTTCTGTCACCCAGTGTGCGATCATTTAGTGCATGGATCAAATATGCATCCGTGTACAGTGTAAAGCCAAAGGGCCTGGGGTCATAACGAGTTCTTTATCATAGCAAGAGCGTAAAAAAATAATAAATTTATGATCATGAATACTGTCGATAAAAATATTTCTGTTATTATTGTATGCTTACAAAAGTACCTTAATGCACTTGAATTCAGAATAATGATCAGTATTCTGATGCCAAATTAACGCAGTTGTACTGCAGACCCTCAGAAATATGGTCAATATAGCTATACAGCTGTAGCACTACGCAATACCTTGCTGCACAGTCACAGTACTGCCCCAGCAGTTTCTCTAAACTCGTGGCCCCCTGTGTAAAAGCTACCGGACTGTTGTCATTTCAATCTTTCGACGTTATACATTAGGCGCTTAATTTGAAATTCCCTGGACCACCCATGGTATTCGCCTCAATCTGCACATTATCGGTACCCTAAAAATTTCTCTGCATCCTCTGTAAAACCTCAAATTTCTTCCCTGCCAACTGTAAAAATTGACTTTTTCTCCCCACCCGCTTATTAGTTTTAAAATTTGCACACCCGCTGAAAATCTGCGCAAGAATACCTTTCCGCAGGAACAGCTTCATTGGCAGCACCTGCTTCTACTGGTACCACGACAGATAAACCACTGGAAATCAATGACAAAACTAATCCTGACTGGGCACCAACAGTCAGGATGGGTCTTGATATTTTAACATGTTTTTAAGGTATCGGATATGCCTCTGGGACAGATATTCGGATTCTCAATTTTTAACAATTCTTTTCTGATCTACCACTCCTGGGGGTTAATTCTAAAGCTCTTGGTGTAAGAAAACGTTTCACCTTAGTTTTTCGAAAATCGAAAATTTTATTTTTTTCCCATAGAATTAAAGGTATACAGTCACCTGTAATCTAAATATGCCTATATATGGTCAAAGGGGTGTTCCTTGGTATTCAAAACGCCCATGTGAGGGCGCTGTTTTTAAAAAGCGGCCACCCGCTTAAAATATGTGATTGGTTAGATTTTCTCTTTCCATGGTAACTGTGGCAAAATTTGAACAGGTGACAGTATACCTTTAACACAGGGATGGCGGCCATTTCGAAAGTCACATACCGGCAAATATTGTGTACTTTGTTTCTCTATTACCAAAATTTGGATGGTGACCCCCGAATTTTATTGTTGATTTTGAAAGATTCCTTGAGAAAAGTTTTAGTAAACATTCAAGTCTTTCACTCTTCAAGCACATAATACCCTAAAATGTGCTTGTCTCACACGTTGAGTTCCGGATTTTCTTTGAGCGCCAAAATCAATTTTTGTCACCTTTATAAAATATACCACAGTCAATTTTTTCAGATTTTTGCCGAAATTTTGATAAAAAACTGTAGCCAACAAAACATCATGTCCATTTTGTTCAAAATTATCAAAACAATTACAGGAAAATTTATAAGAAATGGTAAAATGTTGCACTAAAATTTTGGCGGGAAAAATTATGGCACTCAAGGGATTACGATTCGGACCCAGCTATGGACGGGATATGTGACTCATTATCGAAGAATGACGAGCTCGAGAACCAAGCATGGTGTTGTGATCTTTCCAGTAAAAGTCCCTATACCTCTCATTGCTTAATCGGGCAAAGGATGTTATTAAACTCACCTTGTTTGGCTGGGCTCTTGCAAGTTTAAATAAACACTGAAAAGGAAAGACACTGACTCTCAAATACTGTGATTTCAGGTTTTTATTTATTAAGTTGAGAATTGCATTACAAAAGATGTGTTATTTTACAGTTAAATGGATTAAGTCGACGTATAAAGTCGCGTTTTGTTTTTGTTTCGAATAATTTGATAAGCCGTGGGGTATTCTTAGTGCAAGAAATGCATATTAGTCATATAACTGGTACTCTAGCAAGTTGGAAATCTGCTTATAGCACTGCATGCTGGGTACTCCTTACGTTGTCTTGGAAATCATGTGAGTCAAAGAGTGATTGCGAGGCAATATTTTACTTTCACAAAGAACAACAAATACAGCTGTTTATTATGATATGCACATTACTTCAGTGGCTTCAAGATGAAATCGTTTAATCATCGTCGTGCACTATCCCAGGCGACTTATCTTTTGAAGTATGAATGGTGATATATTTGAATTTACGAAAATTATAACGCATCAGTCAAATTAAAGAGTGACATTTTAAGGATGTATCTATCCTTCTCTTAACTAAACGTTGGATAGGTTGTTGAAAGAAAAATATCTAAAATCAGCCACGACCAAATTTAACATCTGGTACAAACATCTCACTTATGTTCGGCTGGTGTCACACATGCGACTTCGACTGTTACGCTTGATCAGTGACGTACTTGAACAGTGTGAAGGCAGTTGCCATGGCCACAAATATCCCAACTGACGACGGAGTGTCGCTACCACCACAAGCTGTGGAGAACAAAATACACAAAATACGAGATAAGGTATAGTACGCACCTTGAAAATATACAATATTTCAACTTTTGCTAAACCTTGAAAACTGTAAAACTATTCGCTTTCGAAAACAATAAAGAAATTCATTGGCCATAGGACAAAATTTAATACTGGGGAAAACTAACGTTTAAATTCAAAATGGCCAGCATCTCCCTGTCAGCTTTATGGGGAAATATAAAATTCCTGATTTTAACAAAACTAATCCGGCGAAAACTGTATTAACTCCCTAAGCTTCAAAATGGGCTCCAACAAGTGGCAGACAACAATAATAATGTAAAAGTTTGACAGTCTGAATTGTCTGTCCCCGAGACGCATTCTACCTTAAGCAGAATGATGTAAAGAAAGAAAACAATGTAAATGAGGGGAATATACAATCAAAAGTTGCAGCTTATGGAACAATAAATTTGCCAATATCGTTATCTCCTAGGTCATCTCTCTCTCAACTTGACGGACAATTTTGAGAGGGAAGGTCATTTAACGGGAAACCTAGAAATTTAAAATCTTTTCATAAAGGAAAGTATCTTGATAGAAGCATTGTGCCTAAAACTGTTCGATCGAAGTTTCCGATATCAAGAAATTCTTTATTGTATTAATTAGACTATTGCAAGAGAGTCTCTTCTGCACACATAGATAGACACCGACACTGACAGACAGACAGACAGACAGACAAGCAGACAGACCACTGAGGGCGCACACAATATATATACCGGTACACACATTTGAACAATGATAACTTAGGTACAACTTACCCTGCTTATTTGGATCTTCAGTGGCGTCGCCTGCAAAATAGCAAGCAGTGGAAACTGATGACAGAGGTTGTTGAGTGGAGAAAATTTCGATGTAAAATAGCAAATATGTATGTATGTATGTATGTATGTATGTATGTATGTATGTATGTATGTATGTATGTATGTATGTGTGTGTGTGTGTTTTTTCTTTGCTTGATATGCATATTCTGATCAGTACCAGTCTAAGAAACCTAGCATAGTCCCTGCCCTTTGGTGTTAATACCTGTACCTAGAGTGATTATTGGAACGTGTCTAAACCTTTACCAATCTCAGAACGAAAAATTGACAATCAGATGTAAACATTGTTACCGGAAAAGCTCCCAGAATTTTTCTCCATATCACATTCTATATAGTTCAAGATATTAAAAATTATTTTCGACGTTCAAGTTCACGAGCTCAAATTAAAAATGTGCCGAGAAGACCACAAGCCATTGTGATCTATATTTTGTGTTTGATATCGATGGCGGACGACATTATACAAAACACGATTTTGTTTTGTGAAAAGTGAGTCGTGTGACAGGTTGATCTTTCAAAACAAGTACTTACAATCTTTCATTTCTGTGATATCAATACAGGTAGGTAAATCCTCCGGTGTTATACAGATAACTGTGTACAGATGGCAGTTGTCCAAGTCAGGTTTCACTGACGCTGTAAAGTTGGTGAGGGTCAGCCCTCCAGCCCCTGTTGGCACGGTGAATGGATAGGAGGAAGGTCCAAGGGGTGTCGTGAACGGCGAGATGAGTACGTTCTGACCGAACGAAGAATCGTTGGTGAATACACAATTTGTGCGAGTGAGTTGCTCCGCGTTGCCTTGGTCGGTAATGGCGACAAAGGAGAATGTAAATGTGGTGTAATAATGAGCGCTGAATGTCAAAGAATCAAGACTCATGATGACGAACGAGTCTTCTTTAATCGTCAATTCTGCATCTGAA
>LD346597.1:53371-71967 GCA_001465055.1 Ptychodera flava
AAATAAATTCTCGCCGTAGATTTTCGCTTGAGTGTTTTTTCGGCACAGATATGTGAAACGTGGTGGACAAGTACAGTGAAAATGCGTTATGGCCGTCTGTACGCGGTAGTCCAAAGTTATACTTTTATTAGCATAGGAAAGACAGCCCACTTTTGACGTCATCACATTCCTGAGCAGTTGGTTCTTGCCAGACCTCGTAACCTGCGGTTACTCGCTGCTCGCGGCTTTGCCGCTCGCGTCGGATGCAGGTTTGAGGTCTGGCATGCGAGACTACCTTCAGCAGCATAAAACATTGAAGTTTGAAACCTTAAAAGTGAAAAGTTTGATGGCTGTGTGTCAGTAGCGGAAGATTTTGATGAAAGCAGTCACTGGAAAGGCCTTGAGGAAGAATAATTTATTGTGCGCTAAATATTTGATTTCACATGAGGACGCAGTCCCTGGCAATATCCAATGTGTTCTTCACTTTGCCGTTTCTATTCATATGCAAAAATAAATATTTGTCCTCATGCATATGCAAATAAAAAAAATTGCCGGCAGATTTACATCATAATTTTGGAAATAACACATGAGAACTCAATAATATTTACTGTATTTTCATGGATTATTGCCTGTATTTTAGCTAAAGAGTGCACATACAGATAAATATTCAGAAAGCCTGTATTCATGTTGATTCATGTGAATTCACATGTATTTTTCTATAATACAGTCAACTCATTAGTAATGATACAGATACATTGTATCGGTGACTGTCAATGTTGAACAGCTGTATTAGCATATCACCTGACTTCATTTTAACCAATCATGGTGAGAGATATTTCTATCTCAGCCTGATTGCTGAACCGCTGTTTACATGTCTGATGTCTTGTTTTTTCATAAACAGCTGCTAGCCACAGTGTTGCAGTTAGGGGCCATGGATTTGGTGTTGCACTACATCGACCTCAGGAAGACATGTGATGTCAGACTGACCTTTGAGGGTCTGAAGGTAAATTTACCATGATTCTCTCATATCACATTAGAATGTGCCACTGGGGTGGATATTGTGACTCACAAATTTTACAATTCATCTATACTGAACTTCGAGAATTGATAATTAAATGATACACAACTGCGATAATATGCGGTATGCGATGGTCGTCAGACCCCACGAGCGTACTGTGAACCCTTGAAAAACTCACCACTTTTATTTACACAATTCCCCCCCCCCTACAACACCTTGTCAAAACTCAACAGATTTACAAGATCTATAAAACTGCATCGCAAGATTTAGAGAATATACACATAAAAAATACTTGTGTGAACATCGTGGAGTTTCGACCGAGACTGAAGACAAAAGACCTTCACACCAATATACACGCATTCAACACCTGGTGACACAAGAGTCAATCAAAGGAATTCTCTTATGTAATGAATAGATAGCAATTATATGCTAATCTTCGAAATGCACATAATTGTTCATTTTCTAATCTACTACATGTGGGTGTTCATTTTAAAGCTCTTGGGATAATAAAAATTTTCACTAATTTTGTTTTTTTGAAAATCAAAAATTTTATTTTTCTTTCTTAGAGTTAACACAGAGGTTGATTGTTTTGAATTTCAAAGCTCTGTAAATGTTAGGTAACTTGTTTCTGTTGTTCCTAACTTTGCATGGTGACCCCTGATTTTCGTTCTTGCTTTGGTAAGAGAATGATTAGAAGTTTCCTTGAGGAAAGTTTGAGCAAAAGTTTGAGTCTTTCACCATCGAGGCACATACTACCATACCATATGCTGGTTTTTTGCCAAAGTGTAGGTATGGAAGACAGGTACGGTTATTTTTGTAGCTCCACAGTTCATATTCGTATTACAAATTGGCACATTTATCAGGGAAAGGTATGGCAGCTAATTCATGTGCTAACTGCCTCACAACACCGTTATGATGTCATTGTTCTTAGCATCTACTCTATAACATGTAATTTATTATAGAAGGTCTTGAAAAGTGCACGCTTTACGGGAAGTGCAGGCCAATGAAAATGAAAAGAAAAAAAGAATTAATCCCATGGGCGTAGACGGCGCACCATGCAATGAGCATTTTGTAGCTGACATACTTTTTTCATGGGGTTTTGTCCTAGCAGTTTCACCTGTTGCTTCTCTGCAATATGACTCTGTTCCATACATTGTGAGTTTGAACCAGATTGAAATTTAAAAATTTTCATGAAGTAGGAAATATTTTGTTATCGATACTCTTCTGGTTGTCTGGAGATTTTATCAAGAGACTTCAGTGTATCTCATTGTGACTTATCTTTTCTATTCAGGTACCTGTTCTGTCAAATGTACATGCTTTAGAAAATGAACTTGTCCTGTAAAAATTTATCCAGGTTTAATGCTCCTTGAATGTACCAGATTTTTAAGTCTCACCTTTACAAACTTTAAAATAAAAAGTCTAGTTTACTGTAGAGGGCGCACTACCTGGATAGTTGTTCAAATCTCTGTGTATCAAACCTATTGATTCCAATGTTTATACATACCATGGACGTTGCAAGGAATATCAGGGATTTGCCATACAAACAGTCTTTTTTGACTCCAAAATACCGGTATCCTGGAAAAATTGCTGTGAAACTCTTGTAATCTGCAGCAGCTTGCTTTTTACAGTATATCCATGCTGAAAGAGGCAGTTTTTGTAAATTTTGGTTATCAAGACAAGATCTGTGTCATGTTTTTACCAATCTGACAAATCCATTTTCAATTGCACCAGTAGCTCTAATCATAATCGTATCATCACCATTATTGTACATTTAGCATTTAATTCAGTAGGCCACTGATGACTGAAATCTGGATGAATTCACCTATTTTTCACATCCATTATTATTAAGGGACTGTTTTGCTGCTATTTGGTAACTTTTCTGTGTCTGTTCTTTTTTCATTCAAAAAACTTGTTTACACCAAAACCCCCCCCCACCCCCCAACACTCACTTCTCAGCTTGTCAACACAGTCTGTGTACATGTAAAATGCACTGTTATTGTTTACATTTGAATTCTAGTCCAGACCAGAATTCACTTGTCAACAATAACAATGCAGTCTACACATGTAGGGGCTGAGTTGACAAGCTGGATACTGTGTATATCAACATGCTTTGGGGAGTAGAACAAACACTGTAAAAATAGTGAAAAAAAAATCAAAAGTCAAAGCCGTCGGCCCTTTGATGACAGTATCATAAACGTCATCATTCAAAATTAGCCAAACTAAATGTAAAATTTCCTCTCACATTTTGAGGAGTTTTTTGCATATTGTTGGTAATGACAGTATCATATATGACATTGTTTGAATTTTGCCAAACTAAAGCAAAAATTTTCTTTCATTTTTCAGTACCTGGGAGCTCTACTTTGTCACAAGAAGTTTGCAGCAGAGTTTGTGAATGGCGGAGGGTTACAGAAACTGCTTGAAGTGCACAGACCATCCATGGCAGCTACTGGCGTATCCATGTGCCTGTATTACTTGGCTTACAATGAGGACACTATGGAGCGGATTTGTCTTCTACCAAGCCCTGTTTTAAATCAGCTTATAAGGTATGATTGTGTGTTCTATTACTCCTTTACCATAGGGCTGTGTGGCAATATTGTAGTATGTTGGCTTTCATGTTGTGTCTGTCTTGTGTCTCTCTGTCTGTCTCTCTGTCTGTGTTTCAGCTAGTCTGTCTTTCCATCTGTGTGTGCATGTTTGTGTGTGTGTGTGTGCATACGTGTATGTGTGTGGCTGTGTATCTGCCTGTAGCTGGTATGTACATATAGCTAAAATATATGTAATAGGCATGTGTGTATTGAGCTATAGTCAGTCTATTCATATTGTAGATATGAGTGTACCAAGATGCCCTCTTGACTAACGACAATGTATAACATTTTATAACTCTTTTAGTCGATTTAGGAATCTCAAGAAATTTCAATTCCCACTCTTCACCCTTTCACCCCTATTTCCAAGTACACTGGTCCACATTCATCATTGTAAACAACAGAGATAGTCCACTCCAAGGTACATGTAGTTACGTGGTTATAGCAGAGGAAAACACAAACTTTTGGTTTTCAAAGGTGAAACATAGTGTGAAAAAGTGACCAATCAAACATAGTGTGAAAAAGTGACCAAGTTCATCTGTGCACACTATGTGTCAGTTTTACAGCAGGGTTGTGTTTTCCTAGGACCAAGTTCATTGATTGTACTTATAAATCTACACTGAATAAACCCTTTTTCTGCTAGACAATGTCACCTCCCAATCTGCCAAGTTAGTAAAAAGTTGTATTGAGCAAAATGTTTTCACCTACTTGGCATAGGCTGTTATAGCAGGTTTGGTCAGTAAAATTCTAGACCTGTGTACATGGGCCTAAAAATATTCATATTTTTGCATAAGTGCAACATATGGGACCTGCTCCACTAGTTTAACCCTTTCACCACCATGGTTTGTCCCAAATCCATTGTTTTCTATGGTAAAGTTGGACCTGTATACAGAGAACTGGGGGTGAAAGGGTTAAACCAACTTGACCTGATGATGGTGACGAGGGTTAAACAAATACCGTTAACATGATGTTGGTCACATTGAGTTCATCATTCTGTTTATTTCTGGTTGAGAGTAAGTTGGAAACATTTGATGTGCACCAATTCTAGGAAAATAGTGCAACAGAGAAATCTTGACAAAGAAAATTCTATGAATATGCAGTGTTACAATAAATATGTTCCACATGAGCCAGAAAAATATGATAGTTATCTTGGTGTGTTAGGCTACATTAGGAAGGTTAAGGACAGTTTTTCTATTTGCTCACTCAAAATTCTGAAAGGTATCCATTTAGTGGTTAAAAAACCCCCAAAATTTTACACAAATTAATATTGCATGCCATTATTTGACAATTTTCTCATACCACCTGTTCATTTCAGCCGTGTAGATGATGCAATTTTACTTCGACATATTGTTCAATGATGGTTGTAATATGATATATTGCTGGCTGTATAGAGGAAACATTTTTTATTGTAATGTAAAAGTCATGACTTTGTTTTGCCACAGAACATCGCCAACAACGGAGTGTGTGTAAAATTGTTTATGATAAGAGGCTGAAATCAATATACATATGGGGAAATACAGTAAAATTTACTTTGATAGTGATACAGGCAGGAGAGGTGCAATATTCAGCAAATATTATTCATATGTGGCCTTCAATTATAAAACATAATTAACAAATGTCAGCTGTTCTTTATCTTTGGATTTGACCAATGCCAATCAACAAAACACAGTCTGGTACAATTTATTGTGATGTTGTCACTGTACAAACACTTTGATGCAGTGATTATTCTTATCTGTTACAACCACCCTGCAAGGTACATCATCTGTCAGTGCTATACCAGTTGGCCACTCCAGCCCATCCCTATCACTATCAATACGACAAACAAACTTACCACTACTCTCAAACTTCAGTACACTACTTGGGTCATCAGTAGTAACATAGACATATTTATCATTCTCAATTGCTATTCCTACTGGGTATCTCATCGTACCATCCCCACTCTGACAATCAAAGGAATACAAATACTGGTCATCTGCATTGAATACCTGGATACGCTGGTTGAAGTAGTCTGCTACAAATACAATTCCAGTAGTTGCTATGACTACACCCCAGGGCAAATTAAATTTCCCTTGACCTTTACCTTCTGACCCAAATGACCCAAGGTATTTGCCATGTTGTGTATTAACTCTGACACAATGCCCACCCCTGTCTGTCACATAGACATTGCCATCTACAGGACTAATCCCAATACCCCATGGATCTTTCAATTCATTTTGTCCAAAGTATCTGATGACATGTCCATTCTCATCACTGACAACTACTTGCTTATTTTTGTCATCTAAACTATAGTATGTATTATCACTTGATATAGCTATATCACGTGGTGTGAAGGACTTCTCAAACTGTTTGAATTTCAAAATTTTCTTAAATGTTCCCTCACTAGTGGTTATCTGCAACCTATTATTATCTCTGTCAGCAGTGACAATGTCTCTGTCTTTGTTTATGGTCACACTCCAGGGATACCTGTACCTCCCCTCAGCACTTCCTTTACTGCCAATGGTCTTCACCAATCCTTTGATGACAGGTATGATGACAGGACAGCCTGGTATTGGTTGATCTCCTATCGTCATGGTAACTTGTCCATCTACTGTAACTCTGTGTGTACCATCTCTGTTATCGGCTGCATTGATGTCTTCCCATGATGCATAAGATTTTCTTACCTTGGCTTTCACTTGTTGTTTTGGGATGACTTGTTTTCCTGTGGAATCTCTGGTTGTGATCAGTAGGTCTGCAGAGTCACCTTTCCAGAGTTGTTTTGGAATGTTTTCAACTGTACACTTTGAATCACGCACATCAGATTTCAGTATTCCCAGAAATCCATATTCACTGAAATCATCATGTGGGGTGAATATGAAGTCCTCAGGTTCAAAGTTTGGTTTAGTTTCTACGATAATCAAATGCTTAATACGAGAGCTGACATCACCTTTAGTGGAGAGAAGTTGAGCAGCGTTCCCATGATGCATCAGTGTCTCTATGTAATTGCCTGCACTCTTAATGTTGCCATGTTTTAATTCCATCTCATCAATATCAGCAGCTGCTCTTTTAATTTTCATTTTGTAATTGTTTTTCAGTTCATCTATCAGTCTCTGCTCTTCTCTCTTTGTTTTCTTGATGATTTCTTCTGCTTTCATTCTCACCTTTCTTTCTTCTCTGCTGCACTGCTCTGTAAGATCAGTGTATATCTGTTTGGCCAGGGTTTTGTTCTTTTCAGCTTCCTGTTCTTTCACTTTCAGTTTGTCAACCATGGCTTTCAATTCTGTAAGATACTCATCTGCTGCATCTTTCAAGTCTCTGTGTACATGTTCTGGTATGCGGTGTTTGACTATGGTGCAGTTTGTACAGACAGGTACCTGACAGGTTTCACAGTAGAATTCAATTTTGCTCTCAGTATGGAAACTGCAATACTCCACTGCTTGTGGAGTTATGGGACTGGTTGATTTTGCTGTTTCATACTCTCCAATAGTCATTAGTTGATGTTTCCGCGTAAGTGGCAAATTTTTGTGTACTTTAATGCAACTGTTACAGAGATAATATTGGCACTCCACACACCTGTGAGTTGCTGTATTCTCTTGGCATCCTTCACATTTGATCTCAGTTCCCTGCTTGAATTCCAATCTTTGCTTGAATATTTCAACCAGATTGCTCATAAAGAAGTTGCCCTTTATCGCTGGCACTCCTCCAACAGGAAGCTGATATTGCTGTCGACATTCTGGACAGTTTAGAGATCCAGTTTTCTCAACCAGTGTGACTAAACACTGCTCACAGAATGTATGCAGACATGGTAGAATTTTAGGAGACTTGAACTGCTCCAGACAGATGGTACAACACAGGAAATCTTCACCAATTTCTTCCAAAACTTTGCGTTCAGAAGCAGCAGCCATTGTGCATACGTGAGTCAGTAAACCAACCTGAGACAGTTACAGAGCTACTAGTAGATAAGGCCCCTCAACATGATAATTCGGATTAGATTCATGGTGTCATGTGACCCATGAATGATTAAGTTTTTAATATATGCAAGTATACATAAACAATGTTGTCTAACTTACGGAATTCTAGATGACCTATGTTGTGACATGAGCCACTCTTTTGAACGCTGATATGTGACAGAGATCAGAGGTCATTTCCTTCACAATACCAGTGTTTTTGCTAAGGTTGGGAAACATTGGTAAATGATTTGGGAACCCTGGTAACATTTCTACTGTCCCCTAATCTGATTGCATTGATATACCAAGGGGGAAGCCCGGCAAAATGACTGGGGAATCCCTGTAACATTTACCGGTACCGGCCTCAACAAAAACACTGAATACTGTTTAGCATCTTTTATATAGTGTTATTTGAGTTGAATGAATAAATGTGTGATACCTATAGACTGTACAGGTGTCTATTGATTTTTGTACAGTCTTGGTTTGGGTCAGTCCTCATTTCTTGCTTAGTGAAATTACTCCTCTACTAAAGGAAACGGAGATTAAAGTTGTATCGGCATCAAAAGTGAACTCTTCTCTCTTAAAATTGTGAATAAACAGCAGGGATTACTGCACAGATTGTGATATATCAGAGAAATTATATACTCTAAATTTTACCAATATTTAAATTCAAAATGGCTGCTGATTCTGTGTAACAGTAACTCTAGGAAAAATTTGAAATTTTGATATTCATAAAATAAGAGGGCTTATATTATGAATATTTTATTTTATACTCGAAGAGCTTCAATGTGAGCCTTCACAAGTGGTAGACTGGAAATAAAGTATTCTAAAAAATTACAGTCATAAAATCTGTACCATGACAGGAAGAAAAATTATGAAGTGCAGTGATTTGTATCAGTTAACATAATACTAAGAGCTTACCATATTCCAGATATCCGCTGAGCAAGTATTACATATTTTTCTAACTTATACCTTTAGTCATTGGTTTACAATAACATCATAACACTAAACTTTTTCACTTCAAAATATTTGTTCGAGTATGATTGTTCATGTAAGCTATTTGGAATATCTAAATTGTGACCACAAGTTAACACATTCAATACAAATTTAGAGGATTAAAGTTTCATGATCTTGTTTCCTGCAAGTGAACTATGTTGAACTCAAAATTTCCTCGACAAATGTGTTGCATGGTTATTCATACCATAAAGAATTGATCAGATACACACAACTCAATTTTAAACTTTCAGTGAAAGTTGGAGGGAGTTTGGGGATGCAATTGACCAAACATGCCATGCAATTGCAAAGTCTTTCACAAGTACAGTATTAATCAGCACTTGTCCGACATCACCTCAATTTGAATCTTTCACTGAAAGTTTGGGTAAACTACTTGCCGATGCATGGGAGTGAAAGTACACATCTCAATGGCACTTGACCAAGCATGCTATGCACAGATCATGCCATGCAATTGCATAGTCTTTCACAAGTACCATATTTATCATCACAAACACCCGTGCTTTGGCAAGTAGTTGATCCCAACTTTCAGTGAAAGTTTCACATTCAGGTGATAGTTGGACAAGTGCCGACACCCAAATTTCATTTGTCAGAAATAAACACTACATTTTCATCTGGTTAAATATTGCTTCCATACTGTTCAGCCAATTATGTCCATCACTTTGTCATTTCAATAATATTTGTTCAATGTTTCTCAGAATTATATCCTGCAATAATTGAGGGACAATACTGAATAATCTTAATTCTACCTAAATAAGATTTGCCAAACTCAATTTGGAGGCATAGTTGACATTTGCAAAGCCCAAAATTTGTGAACTGTTTCTACCTCAAGTGTCATTAAAAACATCAATATCTGCCTGTACTCTCAGGTTAGGGAGCCGTCATTATTTACGGCAGGGGTTGGAGGAATTTCTTTGGAAACTTCAAAATTTCGAGTAACTGCCCCCCCCCAACCATGATGAATTTGAGTAACCCCCCTCTAAATCTGAAATTTTCACTGACATCCCACATAGAAGAGTTCAATACCAATACATGTATTTGTAAAATTTACAAAAATATAGCAATAGTAAAAGACCTTTCAAATCCTTCTGTACTTTGCTAGATTTTTATCTTTATCGGTTATCTCATGACGGTTGGAAAAGGTGAAACCAACAAAATTAAATTCAAAGTGACAACAAAATACAGAAATAAAGCTCATGCTATAACCTGTATCCAACCATATAATATTGTTTAATTTGGATGGGTATCAAAACAGGGTTTTCACTCGGATATCTGACTTGGCAGAAAGTACATGGGGAGAAAACGTGAGAGGCTGAGGGGGAAAGTGTCAGAGAGGGTGCCCCTATCTTGCGAGGAAAATTTTGAGAAATTGATGTGTGCAATGGTGCAGTCTGCAATCTAAGAGGTGTTTTTAATTTGCTCTTTTACTAAGTAAAATTGTTGGAACAACCCAAGGGGGAGAGCACGAGAGGGGGGTGTCCCCCCTTTTCCTTGGAAAATTTTGAGAACTTGATGTGTGTAATGGTGCAATCTGAGAGGTGTTTCTATTTATTTTGCACTTGGTGAACTTCTTTGAAAATGACATTGAACACTGATATTTTTATTATACTTTTTGCATAATCAGTGTTTGAGTCACAATATTCAACAACTAAACAATGACAATACATTTTGTAAAAACAGTTCTGAGTTTGCCAGAGATTGAAGACCAAAGAATATGCAGGAATAGAAAATCTGTGACCTTCTTGTATCATTTCCCCAACTGCCAGCTTCTAATGAAAAGCCTGAAGTCAATTAGAATATCACAACAGCTCAGTTTTGTCCTAGATCCTGCGAAAAATTTGAGAAATTGAAGTGTGCAATGGTGAAGTCTGGTGAAATCTAAGAGTTGTTTCAATTTGGTTTTACTAGTAAAACTGTTAGAATACCCCAAAGGGGAGAGCTTGAGAGGGGGGGGGGGGNNNATGTGTGCAATGATGCAATATTGCACTCTGTAGAAAACACTGATCACCACCACCCAATTACACTGAAATACACACATATCGATATGATGCATATTGTATGGAAAGATATAATTCTGTTTAATTCTAGACAAAAGTAATGAGTACGAACCAATTCTATTAATATATTTAGAGGAATAACAGTTACACAAAAAATATTGATTGCACAATATTAGGAATGAATTTTTTTATACATGAGTTTACAAGAGGAAATATAATTTAAAACAAAAATTTTAAATGCATTCAGGTATGGAATTTACCGACAAATCAAGCACAATTTCAGAATGTAGTAAAATATACAGAAAAAGTATTCTTGAAACAAAAAGAAAATTTGTACAGAAAAAAGTTGACAATTTCTCATTAAAATCTCCATTAATTGTGTACGATATACAATGATTTCTGTATCAGGATTTAATGAAGGTAGTAAACACCTTGAAAGTCAAAGACTTAAAATTTTATTCAAACTTTTCTCTATGAAAATTCCAACCATTTTCTTATCAAATCAAGAATAAAAATCAGGGGTCATCATGCAAAGTTAGTAACTGCACAAACAAATTTCCTAACATACTGATATATGAAATTCAAAATGGCCACCATCCCTGTGTTAACCCTATAAGAGAAAAACAAAGTTTTCAATTTTTGAAAAACTAAGAAAGTGAACAGTTTTCTTATGCCTTGAACTTCAAAAAAAGCCCCCGTAAGAAGTTGGCTAGAAAGTATTGAAACAATTTGGAAGTCAGAGCATCTGTTCCCGAGGTTGGCATTTCACCTTAAGATGACTTTTAAATCCATTAGTCTGGCAAGACTAATCCACATATTATCATCGTCTACCATCACATATTTTCCAACTGTTAAACCATTAATGTAGTCTGATTATTATACAGGTTACTTTTTTGTTGTTGACATCACATACCGGTATATGGAATTACATTGTACAGAATTAAGAAATGTTTGAAGTATTTTCAATGTAGATGCTTTAAAATTACTGTGTATTTATGAAATATAACTCCATATAAAATAAAAAACAGTCATTGACTTTAAACCCTTTCACCACGATGGTTTAGCCCAAACCCATTGATATCAATTGTTAGTGTGGATCTGTTTACAGGGAATTGGGGTGAACACGTTAATTTTTTAGAACAATCAAGGCCTCACTCACAACCATCGTCTCTCATGGTCATACAAAAATATCTATTCCCTGTGCTAAGAACCAACTGCACCACAGTTCAGAAAGAAATTATTTGCACACTCTGTCATGACTTCCTCTTACTGCACAAAAAAATACCAAAACTCTGAAACTTTTTAAAATTTTACTCAAAGTACAGTTAAACACTATAAATTGATGACTGTTTTTGAAAAGGCCTTTTGTTGTAGAACTATCCATTTGAAGAAAAAAGTGTCAATCAGTATTTTTTACAGAAAATATTTTCTTTTGATTGCAAAATGTTAATGATGATGTTGCTAGCAAAAATATAATGAAATACTTTACCAAGGTCAACTATGTTGTATTTTAATGAAAATATTTGAATTAATATCTCTGGTTCTTCATATCTAGACAAGAATTGATTTATCAGCATAAATATTGCATATTGTTTCCAGTGTGTTTGTATTATTTTTTGTGTATAAACGCATTTTACAGCATTAGGAGACGACTGCATTAACTTGCATGGCATCTGAAAACCGAGTCCTTGCCTGACCAACTCGGGTGACAAACAGAAGACTTTTAATCCCCCAAGGTGTGAATGTTCCATTGTTATGTTTATCTAATCCAGCTGGTGCCATTGTAGGAAAGGCAGGTCTGTGAAATTGATCCTCTAGGGAAGTAGGGTATTCCTAAGTAAATGGAACTTTCCCGTAATGAGAAGAGAAAAATAATGAAAAAAATATCAAAAATTACAACTTTCATTACTTATAAAGAATTTCAAAGCACTTTAAAACATCAACAAAAATTATAAAGATAGCATTCCGTAATATTCCCTTTACACCCCTCAACCTAGAGAAATCGTACCCTAATACCTAACAACTGAATAAAGTACAGAAAGTTACACATTTTTGTCAAAGCATCGATGAAAAGAAATGTTTTACAGTTTCAAGAATAAAATATTTGTAAAGTGTCTCAAATTGATGCATATTTTATCTACAAATAAATGCAGTGAAATTACATCGGAAAAAATAAAGTACTGATAGAGTGTGAAATGATTCTCTGCATTTCATAACAAAGTAATTTCATGAAACCGTAAATGTTTAACAATAATAACCAACTATTTAATGATTCAGTGAAACTTATATAAACAGATATTAATCTATGCATACTTTCAGTTTGTGATAAAGAGGTGTTTTGTCTCTGCTTTACATGTGTGTGGAATTGTTTACAATGAGAGGACATGGGGAAATGCATTAAAATTTATTTTGATAATCCTTCAATCCTTAAACACAATAAAAAATATCAGCTGTTCTTTATCTCTAAATTTGACTGATATCAATCAACAAAACACAGACTGGTACAATTTATTGTGATATTATCACTGTAAAAAAACTTTGCTGCAATGATTGTTCTTATCAGCTACAACGACCCTGCAAGGTACATCATCTGTCAGTGCTATACCAGTGGCGCCGTTCAGCCCATCACTATCACTATCAATACGACAAACAAACTTACCACTACTCTCAAACTTCAGTATGCTATCACCAGTAGTAACATAGATATATTTATCATTTTCAATTGCTATTCCCATGGGATGTCCCATCTCACCATCCCCACTCTTACAATCAAAGGAATACAAATGCTTACCGTCTGCATTGAATACCTTGATACACTTGTTATAGTGGTCTACTACAAATAGCATTCTAGTACTTGAAATCACTATGCCCCAGAGACAGTTATGTCGCCATCGACTTTTACCTTCTGACCCAAATGACCTAATGTATCTGCCATAATGTGTATAAACCCTGACACAATACGCATCCCTGTCTGTCACATAGACATTGCCATCTACAGGACTAATCTCAATACCCCTTGGATTTTTCAACTCATTTTGTCCAAAGCATCTGATGACATGTCCATTCTCATCACTGACAACTACTTGCTCATTGCAGCCATCTAAACTATAGTATGTATTATCACTTGATATAGCTATATCCATTGGTCTGAAAGGTTTCTCAAACTGTGTGAATTCCAAAATTTTCTTAAATTTTCCCTCTTTGGTGGTTATCTGCAACCTATCATTGCCTGCATCAGCAGTGACAAAGTCTCTGTCTTTGTTTATGGCCACACTCAAGGGATTGTTGTACTTTCCCTTAGCACTTCCTTGACTGCCAATGGTCTTCACCAATCCTTTGATGACGGGTATGACAGGACAGCCTGGTATTGGTTGATCTCCTATTGTCATGGTAACTTGATATTTTCCATCCAATTGTCCAGCTACTGTGACTCTGTGTGTACCATCTCTGTTATCAGCTACATTGATGTCTTCCCATGATGCATAAGGTTTTCTTACCTTGGCTTTCACTTGTTGTTTTGGGATGACTTGTTTTCCTGTGGAATCTCTGGTTGTGATCAGTAGGTCTGCAGAGTCACCTTTCCAGAGTTGTTTTGGAATGTTTTCAACTGTACACTTAGACATACACACATCAGATTTCAGGATTCCAAGATTTCCATGCTCACAGAATTCATCATGTGGTGTGAAGATTACGTCTTCACGTTCTGCTTTTGCTATAGTTTCCATGGTAATCAGTTGCTTGATTCGAGTACTAACATCACTCTTTGTTGATAGAAGTTGAGCAGCATTCCCATGATGCATCAGTGTCTCTATGTAATTGCCTGCACTCTTAATGTTACCATGTTTTAATTCTATTCCATCGATATCAGCAGCTACTCTTTTAATTTTCTTTTTGTAATTGTTTTTCAGTTCATCAATCAGTCTCTGCTCTTCTCTCTTTATTTTCTTGATGATTTCTTCTGCTTTCATTCTCACCTTCCTTTCTTCTCTGCTGCACTGCTCTGTAATAAAAGTGTGTATCTGCTTGGCCAGAGTTTTGTTCTTTTCAGCTTCCTGTTCTTTCACTTTCAGTTTGTCAACCATGGTTTTCAATTCTGTAAGATACTCATCTGCTGCATCTTTCAAGTCTCTATGTACATGTTGTGGTATGCGGTGTTTGACAATGGTGCAGTTTGAACAGACAGGTACCTGACAGGTTTCACAGTAGAATTCGATTTTGTTCTCAGTGTGGACAGAGCAATATTCCACTGCTTGTTGTGATATCGGACTGGTTGACTTTGCTGTTTCATATTCTCCAATAGTTATCAGTTGATGTTTCCGTGTAAGTGGCAAATTTCTGTGTACTTTAACACAACTGTTACAAAGATAATATTTGCACTCCACACACCTGTGAGTGCTGTATTTTCTTGACAAGCTTCACATTTGATCTCAGTTCCCTGCATAGACTCCAGTTGTTGCTTGAATATTTCAATCAGATTGCTCATAAAAAAATTGCCTTTTATCGCTGGCACTCCTCCAACAGGAAGCTGATATTGCTGTCGACATTCTGGACAGTTTAGAGATCCAGTCTTCTCAACCAGTGTGACTAAACACTGCTCACAGAATGTATGCAGACATGGTAGAATTTTAGGAGACTTGAACTGCTCCAGACAGATGGTACAACACAGGAAATCTTCACCAATTTCTTCCAAAACTTTGCGTTCAGAAGCAGCAGCCATTGTGCATACGTGAGTCAGTAAACCAACCTGAGACAGGTATAGAGCTACTAGTAGATAAGGCTCCTCAACATGATAATTCAGATTAGATTCATGGTGTCATATGACCCATGAATGATTAAGTTTTTAATGTATGCAAGTATACATAAACACTGTTGTCTAACTTACGGAATTCTGGATGACCTAGTTTGTCAAGTGAGCCACTCTTTTGAATGCTGATATGTGACAGAGATCAGAGGTCATTTCCATGACAATACCAGTGTTTTTGCTAAGGTTTGGAAACATTGGTAAATGATTTGCCAACCATGGTAACATTTCTGTTGTCCCCTTTATCTGATTGCATTGATATACCCAGGGGGAACCCCGGTAAAATGACTGGGGAATCCCCGTAACATTTACCGGGTACTGGCCTCAACAAAAAACACTGATTACTGTTTAGCATCTTTTATATAGTGTTATTTGAGTTGAATGAATAAATGTGTGATACCTATGGACTGTACAGGTGTCTATTGATTTTTGTACAGTCTTGGTTTGGGTCAGTCCTATTATTTCTTGCTGAGTGACATTACTCCTAGTCTACTAAATGAAATGGAGATTAAAGTTGTATCGGCATCAAAAGTGAAAGACTTCAATTTTTGCTGAAACTTTCCTTAACAAAACTTTCAAAACTTTTAAAATCGAAAATAAACAGCAGGGGTCACTGCACAGATTGTGATATATCAGAGAAATGATATACCGGTACTCTAAATATTACTAATATTTAAATTCAAAATGGCTGCTGTTTTTGTGTAACAGTAACTCTAGGAAAAATTTGAAATTTTGTTATTCATAAAAATAAGAGGGCTTAAATTTTTTATACTCGAAGAGCTGCAATGTGAGCCTTTAGAAGTGGTAGACTGGAAATGAAGTTTTCTGAAGAATTACAGTCATAAAATCTGTACCAGAGGCACAGTGTATCTTTAAACAGTAGGAAGAAAAATGATGAAGTGCTGTGATTTATATCAGTTAACATCATACTTAGAGCTTACCATATTCCAGATATCTGCTGAGCATATTTTTCTAACGTATACCTGTACTCATTCGTTTACAATTGCGTGACACTAAACTTTTCCACTTTCAAAATGTTTGTACGAGTATGATTGTTCATGTAGCCCATTTTGAATATCTAAATTATGACCAAAAGTTAACACATTCAATACAAATTTTGAGGATTAAAATTTCATGATCTTGTTTCCTGCAAGTGAACTATGTTGAACTCAAATTTTCTTGACAAGTGTGTTGCGTGGTTATCCATATCATAAAGAATTCATCAGTTTCTTTAATAGACAGTCTACATGTATGTGTCTATGTATTTCTGAACATGTCTGTTCCTTTTCTAGCGTGTGTCTAAGTATGTATGTACGTATGTATGTTTGTATGTATGTATGTATGTATGTGTATGTATGTATTCATGTGTGTGTGTGTATGCAATATGTATGTATGTATGTATGCAATATATATATACTGGTATATATATACTGGTATATATATATATATATATATATATATATATATATATATATATATATATATATATATATATAAAACAGTATGTATGTATGTATTGTATATGTGTGTATGCATGTGTGTGGCCGTGTATTTGCCTGTAGTCTGTATGTACATAAAATTGAAATGTATCGGTATGTATATATGCACGTGTTTGTGTTTAGTTTCAGTCAGTCTACATAGTGGATATGTATGTACCAGTGTGCCCTCTTGACTTACATGTGTGTATAACATTTTGTAATTCTTTCAGTTGATTTACAACTTTCTTGAAATTTCGATTCTCACTCTTAACCCTTTCACCCCATTTCCAAATACACTGGTCCACTCTCCAGGGTTCATACACTCCTGGAATTTAAAATCCCTCCTGAAAACTCGTTTTAACTCCTGGAAAATCCAAATTTACTCCCTTAAACCCCTGGAAAATTGCTAGTTATGATTGCAAACAGTTGAGAACAGCTGGATTGTAAAAGCGAACGTCAAAAAGTGTAATTGTAGAACATCAAAGATCAAAGTTTTGCGACAGGGGATGAGACCTCCTAAAAAAATTTGAGAGCGTATGATAGTGTGTCTTTTTTGTCGTAAAAGTTGTACTCTTGCACCATGTGGTGTATGCCATTATTCACAGTTTCGCATGTACTGTACAGTGGCAATAAGTAGGTGTAAGTCGCTAGTTCCGGCTTGGGTTATTGAAACTTAAAGCTTGTGTAGGTCATCAATAACAGTAATGCCTCCTGGAAAGTGTTTATTCTGTGACCTTTGGTTGAAACAACACAAGTAAAGGTAGGATGGCTTGAGTGGGCCCAAGATAAATTCTCAACAAGATGCAAACTTTGTGAAAAGACTTACGATGTATTAAACACGGCACAGTCGCATGTGAACCAATACACACAACTTGATTTTAAACATTCAGTGAAAGTTGGAGGGAGTTGGGGGATGCACTTGACCAAGCATGCCATGCCCAAGTGCCATGCAATTGCACAGTCTTTCACAAGTACTGTATTAATCAGCACAAGCACCCATGCTTTGGCAAGTAGTTGACCCCAACTTTCAGTGAAAGTTTCAAATTGAGGTGATGTTCGGACAAGTGCCGACACCCAAATTTCATTTGTCAGAAATAAACAACACATTTTCATCTGGTTAAATATTGCTTCTCTACTGTTTAGCCAATTACGGTATGTCTGTTACTTCGTCATTTCAATAATATTTGTTCTGAGCGTTTCTCAGAATTACATCCTGCAATAATTGAAGGACAACACTGAATAATTGAAATCCTGCCTATAAGATTTGCCAAACTCAATTCTGATGCATAGTTGACATTTGTAAAGCCCCAAATCTGTAAAGCACTGTTTCTATCTTAAGTCTCATTAAAAACATCAATATTAGTCTTGTCAGAAATGCTGTGCCATTCCTCTCAGGAATGACTAATGACTTTTAATTTATTCTGTGAATCAGAGTAAAACTAGAACGAATCTGAAACTTTCCCTTTTGTTTGATTTTGTAAAATCACAGTGAAGCAATATCACTATAGTGGCTTGTGAGGTTCCTTGGTGATGCTGATAGTACTATTATTATTACATCAGTGCTTGCTGAAATACAAAATTTGTTTGACCACAACTTAAAAAAACGTCCCAAAAAAACTTGTACCTCTTTCACCGATTTTCCAATTCACTGGTCAACACTGACTGTTGTTATGATAGTGGTGGTCAAAGGGTTTAAACAGAAAAAGACAAAAATTTTCTGACAAGGTGATCTAGAGCATCAAAATGACCAAGTAGGTTGCCACATATCCTGTATAACTTTCCTTAGAAGAATCTTAGCCTTTGATCA
>LD346597.1:72003-88608 GCA_001465055.1 Ptychodera flava
GCAATTGGGGATTAGGGGTTTATTTAGTTGTAATCAAGGGGAACCATAAAATATTATGTAAATTCAAGTTATGCAAATCAAGGATTTTCAAGGTTCACAGTTGACGGTGAACTTGTGCAGATCAAATATGCAGTCTCTTAGTTCTTTGCTCTCTTCCATCTAGTAAGTGTGTAATATATTAGAAGGCCACTTCATTCATTTAAGTTCAAACACCGTTTAATATAGATCTTGAGACAAAGGCTATTTTATAGCTTATTGACCTTTAGCGCACAACTTTCTGTAGACTTTATCCCTTTCACCACCATGGTTTGTCCCAAATCCATTGTTTTCTATGGTAAAGTTGGACCTGTACACAGGGAACTGGGGGTGAAAGGGTTAAGCTAGCCTGTCACTTTTCTGTGGCTGGGCATATGGGGTAGTGCCCGTTACGTCAACCATGTGATGTCACATCATAGACAGCAATCACAGTGGGTTGCCATCATCGTACTCTGTGTATGTCAATATCGCAAGATCTCATAGAGGGGACTTGTACTGCATCCATCCATGTTTAGGGATTTTGTTAAAGTGAGATGGGATTCATCCAATGGTGTACTCTGTAGGAAATACTGATCAGCACAACCAAATTACTCTGAAATACACATAATATGATGCATGCCGTATGGAAGGATATAATTCTGCTTAATTCCAGTCAAAATAGGTTTGGAAGCAATGAGTATGAACCAATTATATACAGTGATACAGAAACACAATGATATCACAATATCAAAAATGATTTTTGTTTCACAATATGTGTATACAAGATAGACTAGAAATCTAAATGTCTGCAGTTACATGAATTTAAAGCAGAAATATTAAATTTGGATTGAATTCAGATATGGAATTAAGTCACTGATGTACAAATCAAGCAAAATTTCAGAATGTAGAGAAATACACAGTAGTATTTTTTAAAACAATAAAAAAAATATATTCGGAACCAAGTTGACCATTTATACTGTGATTTCTGCATAAGGATTTAATGAAGTTGGTGTGTGCCTTGAAAGTGAGAAATGTAGACTTTTGCTCAAACCTCTCACCAAATCAAAAATCAAAATCATGAGTCACCATGCAAAGTTTGGTTCTAGAGACTCAAATTACCTAACATTTACCTTTATTTTAGAGTTAAAATGGTCGCCATCCCTGTGTTTAATCTATATAGGTAAAAGTAAAACTTCAAATTTTGAAAAACTAAGATAATGAAATATTTTCTCACGCACAAGGCTTTAAAATGAGCCCAAACAAGTGGTAGAGCAGAAAAATATTGAAAAATGTTCAGAATCTGAATATCCGTCCCCAAGGTGCATACTACCTTAAGATGACATGTAAACACATTACACCACATTAGACCAGTACACTTTTTTTCAACTGATAAACCATTAAAATAGTCTGAGTATTGTGCAAGTCATTCCTTGGTTGTTTACATCTCATACACTGAATTCTAGTGTACAGAATCTTAAAAAAAATATTTGTATGAAATATTTTCAGTATAGATGCTTTAAAATTACTGTCTGTGTATTTATGAAATATAACTCCATATAAAATGTTGAGAATTGAGTCATGGAAATAAAAGACCGTCATTGACTTTAAACCCTTTCACCACAATTGTTTAGCCCAAACCCATTGTTATCAATTGTTAGTGTGGATCTGTTTACATGGGATTGGGGTGAACATGTTAAATATTTAAATAATTTTAATTCAATGATTTTAAATAATAATTTTTTAAATACAAAATAAGGCCTCACACCTAACCATCACCTCTCATGGTCACATAAAAATGTTGTCCCTTATGCAAAGACGCAACGGCACCGTAATAAAGAAAAAATCATTTGCACACACTATCATGACTGCTACTTACCCCACAAAGAAAACACTATTTTCAGACTACCAAGTACCGTAATTGACTAAAACTTCAACCAATTTTGTGAAACAGTGGAAGAATATGTTATCATGAATGCATGGAAACTTAGAAAACACTGAAACTTGTTTAATTTTTACACAAACAGCAATTTAACACTAAATTGATGACTATTTTACAGTACCTTTTAAAATCTTTTTTAAAAGGACTGTTATTTCAGCTATAAAGAAGCATTCTTTTGTGATATTTTAAAGGTGTGAAAGTATGACAAGATGTGAATTAGCAGCTCTGGTTCTTCTGGTTTGTCAACAAGAATATCGTTCCTGATGTGTTGTGTTTGCATGTAGTTTTTGTGTACTTTTTGTGAAATCATATTTTACAGAGAAAAGAAAAAAAATAAAAAAGATGTCAAAAATTGCAACTTCTATTACTTTTGTGTCAAAGAAAGCATTTTTGAAGATAAATAATAAAGTTAGCATTTCTTAATATTTCCTTTACATCCCTCAATATAGAGAAATCGTACCCCAACATCTTAAAACTGAATAAAGTAGAGAGAGTTACACTATCAAATAGTTTATGGAAAGAAAATTGTTTTACAGTTTCAAGAATAAAATATTCGTAAAGTGTCTGAAACTAATTTATGTTTTATCCACAAATACATTGCAATGCAGTGAAATTACATCGGAAAAAGCTAAAGTGACGATCAAATGTAAAATGATTCTCTGTGTTTCATAACAAAGGAGTTCCATTCAGCTGTAAATGTTTAACAATAATAAACAAGTGTTTAAAGGTTCAGTGAAACTCCTATATGTATTTAAACAGATGTTGATAAATGTATACTTTCAGTATGTCATAAATTAGTCTTTTATCTCTGTTTTACAGGTGTGAAATTGTTTATAATGAGTGAAAATGCAGTAAAATTTATTTTGATAGTGATACAGGGAAAAAACATGCAATATTCATGTGTAGCTTTCAATCAAAAGGCACATTAGGGGAACACTCCATTAACTTAGAAGTACCCGACTAACCAGAGTTGGTTATCAGAGGATTAATCTCTATGTCAACATATGCGAACAGATTATCTTTTAGTGTAAACAAAACATTAGCACTGCCGGAACTACTTTTAGCATGGCCCACGCCGGTCGAACTCAGGATTTTCAACCAGCGTTAAAAGTGCCGTCCAGCACTTGCTGTTACTTTGAGGTCATCATTTAGTTCATAAAATTGCATGAAGAGTTTACAAAAACAATGGTACTATAGAATCCCTCAATAAAATGCTGTTTAAACAATACCAGCAGTTAATTAACGTACGCTGATTTTGCATACAAAAAGCTATTTTAGCTGGTTGAGGGTACGTTCACAAAGATCATTGCCCTTTGAACTAAAGTTTTCCTGTCACACAATATCTCTGTACGATCGAAAAGAGACAAACTAAAGATTTTTTGCTTTGTATGAATGTTTATAACCCTGTAAAAGAAAGTAGGGTAGCAAAAATCAGCACAATAAAACAGGATTAGTACTGTACTTTTACTAAAACGTACTCTTTCAATTTCAGTTCAGACTCAATGAGTGGCATTACGGAAAGGTGCATGCAATGCAATGAAAGTCACAAGCAAACTTTGGTGTCAACGGATCCAGTCTTTGAATTATCAATGAACACTCACTTATTTTTCTGGTCAAAAAGTCAAAGGCTACTTGTCCATCGCAACAACGTCTTTGTCTGCATCGTATTCATTTTTAGCCGGATGCTGGCCAAATTGACCGGCTACTTCCGTATTTTGGCCGGCTACTTTTCAGCAATGTTTCGCTCTCTAGCCCCGAAATTCTGGTATTGATAATAATATTTTGATATTTTTGTTGTCTTGCAAGCTGGCGATAACATTTCAGAAGTGCGGATGTGGCTATACCGGTATGTAGTCTAGCAATTTACGCGATGAACTTGTTGCTATCTAGTATCAGCCTGTAGTACCGCGATCAGCGAACGTGTACTGTACTGGGAATCACTCTCGAGGTCAACCTTGCTTTCCCGACTACAGCCCGAATTATTCCGACGTTCACATTGGATGTAGCTTACCATTGGACACACGTTACGCCCACGAATAGTCGACCATTTCCGAATAAAGCCGACGTTTGTTTCTCTCAAACGCGAAAGAGAAGAAAGTCAAACGCGGAAGAGAAAGTCGACGCTTGAGAGCTTTGGTTTTCTATGTAAGAGTAGGGCCTTGTCTGATGGGTTTGGTAGGTTTTTGGTCAAATGTAAAGCGACCAAAAGTAAATGAGTCTCATTTTCCCCATACTTTTGAAACGCCACGTCAATCCATCCATGGTCGATCATAGTGTCAATATTCAAGTCGATCGACATCGCGTTTTGTGGAGGGGCCGTGGTTAAGCGGAAGGGAAAGTCTACGCTTGAAAACTTTGATTTTCTGCGTAAGAGTAGGACTTTGTCTTTTGACTTTGGGAGAAACAGTCATATTGAATTTTCTACTCCATCCTGGGAAAGCCACTGAAATTTTTCCATTGTCTTCTGGTTCTATGTCACAGTCAACTACCGGCCGGCCTTGTCAACTGCCTCTACCATTTCTCCTTTCTTATATGTAAGAGTGGCCATACTGTTACAAACGGTTTCTGGCTAGCAATTCAATTGATTTCTTTCTTTTTATCGGCGATGTCAGGACACGTTACGTTGTTTGCATGTGCATGAAAAAACTGGACACGTGGAAAGAACGTTCCATGCTGTTCTGATCACATTTGCATATATGATCAGTGCGCGTAGTGCTGTAGTGAAGCTCCGAAAATAGGAAACTTGAATGAAAATGAACGAAGAACGATATTTTGTTTCACCATATTTCTAAAACTTAGTTTAGAGCCTAAATTAAAGAAGAAACTAGATTACTTGCATTGAAAAGTGGGTAGTTCACTTTTTCCTGTCAACATAGTTCCATGTGCAAGCATATGCGTGTGCGCGTGGTATTGAGTGAGCCGTTACAGCCCTGACGTTCCTATCATAGCACCAGCTGGATAAGATAAACGCAACAATGGAACATTAGCACCTTTGGGGATTAAAAGTCTTCTGTTTGTCACCCGAGTTGACAGGCAGCAACTCCGGTTTCAGGTACCATCCAAGTTAATGGAGCCTTCCCGTAATGACAATTAAAATATCAGTTTTTCTTTGTCTTTGAATTTAACCAATATCAATCAACAAAACACAGTCTGGTACAATTTATTGTGATGTTATCACTGTACAAACACTTTGATGCAGTGGTTTTTCCTATCAGCTACAACCACCCTGCAAGGTACATCATCTGTCAGTGCTATACCAGTGGGACTGCTCAGCCCATCACTATCACTATCAATACGACAAACAAACTTACCACTACTCTCAAACTTCAGTACACTTCTAGGGGCCACAGTAACATAGACATATTTATCATTTTCAATTGCTACTATTATTGGGTATCTCATCTTACCATCCCCACTCTGACAATCAAAGGAATACAAATACTGGTCATGTGCATTGAATACCTGGATACGCTTGTTATAGTAATCTGCTACAAATACCCTTCCAGTAGTTGCTATGACTACACCCCAGGGCAAACTGAATTGCCCTTGACCTTCACCTTCTGACCCAAATGACCCAAGGTATTTGCCATGTTGTGTATAAACCCTGACACAATGCCCACCCTTGTCTGTCACATAGACATTGCCATCTACAGGACTAATTCCAATACCATATGGATTTTTCAACTCATTTTGCCCAAAGCATCTGATGACATGTCCATTCTCATCACTGACAACTATTTGATTATTGCCCTTATCTAAACTATAGTGTGTATTATCACTTGATATAGCTATGTCACATGGTGTGAAAGGCTTCTCAAACTGTTTGAATTTCAAAATTTTCCTAAATCTTCCTTCTTTGGTGGTTATCTGCAACCTATTATTGCCTCTGTCAGCAGTGACAATGTCTCTGTCTTTGTTTATGGCCACACTCAAGGGATTGTTGTACTGTCCCTCAGCACTTCCTTGACTGCCAATGGTCTTTACTAATCCTTTGATGACAGGTATGATGACAGGACAGCCTGGTATTGGATGATCTCCTATTGTCATGGTAACTTGATATTTTCCATCAAATTGTCCAGCCACTGTAACTCTGTATGTACCATCTCTGTTATCAGCTACATTGATATCTTCCCATGATGCATCAGGTTTTCTTACCTTGGCTTTTATATGTTGTTTTGGGATTACTTGTTTTCCTGTGGAATCTCTGGTTGTGATCAGTAGGTCTGCAGAGTCACCTTTCAGGAGTTGTTTTGGAATGTTTTCAATTGTACACTTGGAAACACACACGTCAGATTTCAGCATTCCCAGAAATCCATATTCACAGAGATCATCTAGTGGTGTGAATATGAAGTCCTCAAGTTCAAAGTTTGGTTTAGTTTCCATGGTAATCAGTTGCTTGATACGAGTGCTGACATCACCCTTTGTGGAGAGAAGTTGAGCAGCATTCCCATGGTGCATCAGTGTCTCTATGTAATTGCCTGCACTCTTAATGTTACCATGTTTTAATTCCATCTCATCAATATCAGCAGCTGCTCTTTTAATTTTCATTTTGTAATTGTTTTTCAGTTCATCTATCAGTCTCTGCTCTTCTCTCTTTATTTTCTTGATGATTTCTTCTGCTTTCATTCTCACCTTCCTTTCTTCTCTGCTGCACTGCTCTCTAAGATCAGTGTGTATCTGCTTGGCCAGGGTTTTGTTATGTTCAGCTTCCTGTTCTTTCACTTTCAGTTTGTCAACCATGGTTTTCAATTTTGTAAGATATTCATCTGCTGCATCTTTCAAGTCTCTGTGTACATGTTCTGGTATGCGGTGTTTGACTATGGTGCAGTTTGTACAGACAGGTACCTGACAGGTTTCACAGTAGAATTCAATTTTGTTCTCAGTATGGAAACTGCAATACTCCACTGCTTGTGGAGTTATGGGACTGGATGATTTTGCTGTGTCATACTCTCCAATAGTCATTAGTTGATGTTTCCGTGTAAGTGGCAAATTTTTGTGTACTTTAATGCAACTGTTACAGAGATAATATTGGCACTCCACACACCTGTGAGTTGCTGTATTCTCTTGACATCCTTCACACTTGATCTCAGTTCCCTGCATGGATCCCAATCTTTGCTTGAATATTTGGATCAGATTGTTCATAAAGAAGTTGCCCTTTATCGCTGGCACTCCTCCAACAGGAAGCTGATATTGTTGCTGACATTCTGGACAGTTTAGAGATCCAGTCTTCTCAACCAGTGTGACTAAACACTGCTCACAGAAAGTATGCAGACATGGTAGAATTTTAGGAGACTTGAAATGCTCCAGACAGATGGTACAACACAGGAAATCTTCACCGATTTCTTCCAAAACTTTGCATTCAGAAGCAGCAGCCATTGTGCATAGGTGTGTCAGTAAACCAACTTGAGATAGGTACAGAACTGATAGCAGAGAAGGCCCCTGAAGATGATATTGGAGATAGGGTTCATGGTGTCATGTGACAGATTAATGGTTAAAAGTCTATTACAAATTTTTACATTAACAATGTACACTAACTTAGGGAGTTCTGGATGACCTACCTTTTTATCATTTGCTGAACCACTTCTTGCGAACACCTGTGTAACAGAGGTCAGAGGTCATTTGCTCAGCTGTACACTGTTCAAGATGGTACGTGTTGAACTGAATAAATGATAATTGATTCCTAATTGTATGTGGCTTTTGACCCTTCTACAGTCATGGTTTTGTTCTGTCCCATTGCTTCCTGAATGAAATTACTCCTCTGCTGAATGAAACGGTGATTAAAGTTGTATGCGCCCAGAAAGTGAAAGACGTCACTGTTGGTCAAACATTCCTCAGCAAAACTTTCAAGTACTCTCTTTCAAAGTCATGAACAGAAAGCAGGGGTCACTGCACAGATTGTCGTATCAGAGAAAGGATACACTCTAACTTTTACCGATATAGAAAGTCAAAATGGTTGCCATCTCTGTGTTATGGTAACTTCAAGGAAAGAAATTTAAATTTTTGATTTTCATGAAAATAAGGTGTATATTTTATTTACTCAAAGAGCTTTAATATAAGCATTTTCACGTGATAGACCAGAAAAGTGTTGTAAAAAATTGAGAGTTGTAAGAGCCATCTCGGAGGCACATTCTTTCTTATAAAGTGGAAAGAAAAATTGTAATTGCTATGATGTATATCAGTAAATATTGTACTTAGAGCTTACCATATTCCAGATATCTGCTGAGCAAGTATTACATAGGTTTTCTAACATATACAATTTACCTGTCTCAGTTGTAACTACATCATAACACTTAACTGATCCACTTTCAAAAATTTTGTATGAGTATGATTGTTCATGTGAAGCCAATTCAGAATATCTAAATTGTGATATAGTGATTGACAGTCAACACATTTCTATACAAATTTTGATGATCACCATTTCACCTTATTTTCTTGTTTCTGCAATTTTCTCAGCAAATGCATTGTGTTGCATGATTATCTGCATCATAAAGAATTGATCGGTGTTTATGTGTTTATTTATATATGTGCAAACATACGGTATATGTTCCTATTATTGTCTGTATCTGTGTACATATGTTTGTATGGATGAAGAAAGATTCATTCACTTACAGGTTTCTATTGGTGTCTGTATAACAGCATGATATGTACATATGTAAGTATGCATGACTGTATGTACTTGCTTTCATTTATGTCTGAATCTGAATCTCATGCTGAACCTGAATTTTAATCCAATGTACTGGTATGCAGAGTTACAATCTTAAAAGTTAAGATCAGTGCATTTGTTGAAGCTTTTCACAATTTCATCCGTTAATTTGAAAGGAAGCTGGGACAAACATGCATAGAAATAAGTGACATGAGTTTGTTTGTACCCCCATCACATGATCTTTTGGGAGTGCTAAGTCTGTAGAACACTACTTGTACTCAAAGTAGAACCATCTGCCAGTGTTTTTCAGAGATTCACACTTTCTAATCTTGAAAAACTGCCCTCTCTGTCCTTTCTTTCAGTTATGCTCTATGGTTGCTGGAATGTTCCCATGAATCAGGCCGTTGCCATGCCACCATGTTTTTCATGCTCAGCTTTCCCTTCAAAGCCGTGTTAGAACTCTTTGACATGCAGGATGGACTCAGGAAACTCTACAATTTAGTAAGTATTTAGACAGTGCTGTGATGTCTGCAGATCGTTTTATCATTATCATCATTCAGGCAGTCAAAATGATGTTATGAATTTTTAAAGGTAGCGTGCAACTTTGAATTGTAGGTTTGTACTTTTAAACAGACATTGTGCAATTGTCAATGGCACCTCATGGGAAACAAATAACTAAAAAAGATGAAACTCTGTCATGTTCAGGAACAGATGAAAAGATGCTGCAGTGTAAATACCGGTATATTATGGACACTTTGCATGTGCTTACAAAACAAATAGTTGTTTTGAAATTGATTTCTCATTCTATTTTCACATTAACCTTTTACCTGCCAGACAGTATTACTTCCCTATCTTCCAAGTCAGTAAAAAGCAGTATATGTTGAGCCAAAGCCATGTATTTTCATCCTCGTGGCTTGGTCTGTTATATCACCTTTTTAGTTAAAAATCATGTTAACAGGGTTTATGTATTTGGGGGCATTCAAATTTACAATTGTTTGTTAAAATGCACCATTTTGGACATTTTGTGTTGCACTGGTGTTAACCATCTTGATCTGATGATGAAATGTGAACTTGGCAGGATGTGTGTTAAATGTGAACAGCACATTCCTTTCTCTTTTGAAAAATAACGTCAGGCAATACAGGCTTGGTTTCTGTTCTAAATGATGTGTTTTATCCTATGAATATCCATAATACGCTGGTAACAGAGACTGACAGTATGCAGTGTGCTCTCATTCAGCCCTTTGAGAACCATAATATTTCCCACCAAAATTTTAAGGCAATTTTCACTGATTTTTATGAATATTTGTTTAACTTTTTGGATAATTTTGGTCCAAATGAACATCACATTCCATTGACTACAGTTTTTTGTCAAATTTCAGGAAAAATCTGAAAAAATTCACTAGTAAGTGTATTTTTATAAAGGCAAAAAAAAATTGGCCTTGGTGCTCAAAGGGTTAATAAATTTGCAACTTCTTGGCTGTATAGTAACTAACTGACATTGTTAGACACAGTGTCTATGCAGAGTATATATTTATGTTTGTGTGACCCTATGTTAGTGTTTGCTACCATACTCTGTTCAATACCATCAGAAGTACCAGAGTCTTCCAAATGGCTGTTCAGTGCCATGCCCATAACAAACATAATGATCTTTTTTCCCCGACAGATCAGTACTTTGGAAATTCTCAGCATTGATGACCACAACTCGGTGTCTTTAAATGATGATGAGAAATTTGCCAGTAGACAAACTGTTAAGCACACCTGTTTGGCACTCACCAAGTACTTTGAAGCTCAGTTATCAATAAAAGTAGACAGCGTGAAAAGACAAGTATCTAGGAGCCAGGGCTTTCCACCACCAGAGCCTATACCTCCGTATAAGGTAAGGTATTACAAGTATTCCCTTATAAGGTAATACATCAATCACCTTATATGGTAATAAACTGATCACCATGCTTCTACCTGCATATAAGGTAAGGTATTACAAGTATTCTCATATACGGTAATACAGCAATCACCTTATATGGTAATAAACTGATCACCATGCCTACCGGTATACCTCCATATTAGGTAAGGTATTATAATATTTTCTTATAAAGGTGATACACCAATCACCTTATATAGTAAAAAACAGACCATGATGTATAACAGTGCATAATACAGCCTGCAGACTGCTCTCTATGCTTTATGGCCCGGAATCTGTGAGTAGAGGTAGTCTGTGGCTCAGAAATAAAAGACTTTAATATTTTGCTCAAACTTTCCTCGATAAAACTTTTAACCAGCCTCATACCAAATCAAGAATAAACATCAGGGGTCACTGTGCATAGTTTAGAACTTTAAAAACAAATAAGGTAACACTTATACTAATATTAGAAATTCAAAATGGCTGTCATCCCTGTGTTAAGCCCTTTGGGAAAAATAAAATTTTCCTTTTTTGAAAAAAACTAAGACAGTAACAATTTTTCTTTCTGCAAGAGCTTTAAATAAGTCCCCCCCCCTCCCCACCAACACATAGTAGATCGGGAAAGAATTGTAAAATGTGAGAGTCTCAGTATTTTTCCATGAGTTGTTATTCTATCTCTAAGTATAACATTTTTTGAAAATTTGTAGAGTTGGCAATACTGACAGAGACAAAATTTTCTTGGATCAGAGAAAATGTTTAGTCAGTGATGCATCAGGCTGGCTCAGAGCCTATACTGTTATACCTATCATATTTGTAATAGGGTTATCACAAATGTTGGTGAGGGAACAGAATGAGAAAGAATTAGGCTGTATGTTGAAAGTTGCTATGAATATATACAAAAGTTTATTATTTGGGAAGATGAAGTGAAAGACTTGAACGACAACTTGCTCAAACTTTCCTCGAGAAAACTTTAACCTTTCTCTTTTAGAATTGAAAATACAAATCAGGGGTTGCCCCAGATTTTATTACCACCACAAGAGAAACAAATTACATAAAATTTGTGCAGTTACCCAAGTTATAGACCAGAAAAGTATTGCAAAACATTTGCGTCCAAATATCTGTCCCCAAATTGTATTCTACCTTAAAAGGAAAAAAATTAAAGTTGAAACATATAAAAATATTTACAGGCCATTCACATTACCCATGATGCAGTGGTGGAGAACATGGAGACATTGCTGGAGTACGCCCCCATGAGGCTGTACTGGGAACCAGTTAATGAATTCATTAAACTGCAGGGGATAACGCTGATGCTTCAAGTCATTGGTCTCAGCTGTGATTGGAGGAATTATAGTGGAAGGTAAACAAATTTGCTTGTAATGTATAAAAAGTGGTGCACCTGGGTCAGGTCAAAATCATATTTTGAATGTGATAATTTGATGTGTACACCAGTGATATTCTTTAATCAAATGTCAGAGTGTTTGCAAAATTGTATGTATGTCTGATTGTAAATGTATGTATGTATGTATGTATGTATGTATGTATGTCTGATTGTAAATGTATGTATGTATGTATGTATGTATGTATATATGTATGTATGTAGGTATGTATATGTGAGTATGTATATTTTTGTCTATATGTGTGTGTGAATCTATATTTGTATGTACACGTATGTATGTATGTATGTATGTATGTATCTATCTATCTATATGTGTATGTATGTGTGCATGAATGTATGTATGTATGTATGTATGTATGTATGTATGTATGTATGTATACAGTAGATTTTCGATCTGATTCGAACTCACAACATATGGCACCAAGTCACTTAGCAAAGATATCACAGTCAAAACAGTTTGGCCAAGTACACAGCTTAACTGGGGAGATATTTGTAGGCTTTCAGTATCTTGGTGCAATGTAGTGTTTTTCTGATAATTTTTGATATTGATGTTGCATATTGGATGTTTCTTGTTTCACAGAGGAGAAGCCATTAAATCAGCGTTGGATGTGTTATCCATCTTGACAGTAACACCCAAAGCACAGCTTTATCTTTGTGAACAGATTGAACTGCCAGATGATACGAGTACAGTGGGCATTAAGTAAGTACTGTGAGCAGTTCTATCAGCTCATCCTTTCATCTTACGTGAGGGCGCTGTTTTTTTAACAAAAGAGGGTGCTGATAGCAGCTTAAAAGCGGTATTTTAAATTCAAAGAGTTAGTAGTCTTGGTTACCCATACTGCACTTGGGGTTTTCATCTTGCCGCCATCATACAGTCTGGAGAAATCTCATTCGATAATTTGTGAGTCAAGATATGCTGAAAAACGTGATACAATTGATCGAAGACATAAAATTCATAGTTCCTACCCTTTACCAAGACAGGACTTCTAAAACCACTTCTACATAACCTTGAAGCTATATTTTCCGGGACTTTTTCTCAAAATATAATTTTCATCATGGATCAGTTGCTCCCAGGATGCATGGCTGATGTCAGTGTCGCTACATCCCTGTTAGGAAATTTTTGAATCGTATATCATAGATAGTTGTCGAGGCTGGATGAGAACCCAAAGTGCTGTCTGGGTAACAGAGACTACAGAGGGAGCTGTTTGGTAGTAGCTTATCTGCAGTACACTAAAGGGTGCTATAGCAGTCCAAAGATGGTGCTCGGTTCTCTTGCAGTGTATAAGAAGCTGTACGAATTTTTGTTTACACTTGACTCTTTTTCTATATCCATGAACACTTCATTTCATTACGCTGTGACACTATATGCTTTATGATACTGTTTGCTTCGTAAGTAAAAAACAGGTCTTTTTAGCAAGCATCCCTATTTGGCTGATTTAGCTAAGTATGTCAATACGCTTATTTAAGATGCCACTAATTTAAACTTTTCCCTATACTTACTATGGTCCAGATGTCTTTTCAGCTAAATCGAAAACCTGCTGATTACAATGAAAATCCAGAAAGTTTTAACGCTGAATACTCATGCAGCTAATTCAACGTGTCTTCCAGTATGTCTTAAGCAAGTTGTGTTGCAATAAAAGGCCGCCCTCACTCTGAATCTCTATGGCAATGTCAGTGAAATTGAAAATGCACAAAGCAGTTGATTTTACGACAGCCTGTTGGATAGTGATTAAGTGGCCTATAAATGTATAATTGTGAATGGTGAATGCATACTTCATGTAATGACATTGAAATTCAAAAACAAGCAAAGAAGTTTACTTGGGTTTATGCTGATTTTAAAAGCTGTACTAAATTTATTAACCTGTGACTATCTTGTTTACCTCAAGAGGGCGTCCTTTTTGAGTCTGTCTCCAGTGATTTGTTTATTGTCTAGTTTATATTTCAGTAAAATTCCAGTTAAGTTTAGCCAAACGTTTATAAGCATTGAAAACGATGAAGCTCGACAAAAATTTAACAGCGAGAAGGGCATCTTGTGTGTATATATATATATATATATATATATATATAAAATAGTAACGTGATATTGAAATATGACAGGTTCCCTTTCGACCAGTGTAAATCTGAGGCCAACAGGATGGCGCACGTCAAACCAACTTGAACTGATCCGTTAACTCAGTTGGCAGAGCATATATATATATATTCCATTAAATTCTCGATGAGATTCAAACTCATGATGCATTCTGCCTGTTAAATCTCTGATAGTATTGTTGGTGGTATGGCAGAAGGTGATATCTTTCCCGATGCCCTAGTTCAGAAGGCTGCACTGCGAGTCCTCATCAACTGTGTGTGTGGACCTACAACACGGGTAAGTCGGTGTCAACATTATTGCACACACAGTGACCTTCCACCTATGACCATGGCCCCTGTCTTATTAAAGGTCAGGGGTCACTAGTCTGTTGGTGTTTCAGTGGTCATGTAGCTTATATATGTCAAATATTTGACAATGGAAAAGGTCATTAAAATGTTATTTTGAATGCAATAATTATTTTTATGTTTTTGATGATTGTGTCCAAATATTTCTATCAAAAGTTACACTTGTCCAAACCGCATAATTTGAAATCCACCATAAATATTGAAGTCATGTAGCTGAAAACAAGATGGTGTCTACCATACTACACATTTAAGTAATTTCTGTTTAGGTATCAACACTACCAAGCATGCAATATTACCCATATTTCTGCTCTACGAACATACTCACAAATTAACGATTTTTCATTGTGATCAAAGGTAGAGAGGTTAATTGCATTTATACTTTTTTTTTCTGAAATTCACAGCTAGGGGGCAGTGTTACAAGATTTACAAGTGGCGGAAGACGAAACCGAACAGCGATGCGGAGCAGTGGAGACACACTTATGAAACTCTGGGATTGTGTACAGGGGAACAATGGTATTAAGGTAAGTGTACAAATTTGCGTGCTTATACATGCCAGCTACTGTGTAAAGTGTGGTATGGTCCACAAAGTTTCAAAATCATATATTACCGGTATATGTGTACTTCAAGAGATTTTTTGGGGCTAATGTGCAGCACTGAATAAGCTCTAATCCAATTGGGTAGCCGAATATTACCAATATAATTAAAACAAAACAAATAGACTCCCTAAGTCGCTGTGAATAGTGACAATTTAACAATCAGAGAAAGAGCTTATTCAATGCTGCACATCAGCAGATTTTTTGATGCTTTTTGAATATTTGTATGAAGGCTGTCAATGTATTAATCAGACTTTATCATATTTATGATTTATGATAGCTGGTAATTGTGGATACATGTTATGGCAGGTGTTAATTATGATTTTATGTTTATGGCAGCGCGTTAATATCATCATTATTCTTGTCATCTACATCTCTCCAAACATTATCATGATAGTTCCAGAAACAATTTCTTTGTCATCTTTAGAATAAGCATGATAATCAAAACCAGCATACATGTATGTTGTGAGTAACACACTACTTTGATTTCGACGCAAGCAACTCTATGTAGAAATCATATTCATTTGTTGTCGAAACAACATTGTCTCCTCTCTCTATTAGCTAACTACCACATCAGTCTCATTTCTGTGTCAGTAAGTGAACAAGTGTCATCTCTCTATCGGCCAATCAAGAAATGTGTCTCATTTCTTAGACAGCCAATCAACATGTAGGACTTCACAGGCCGCCAATCGTCATATCACTCTGATTTCTCCATCAGGTCCTGCTCTCTCTATTAATGGTGAAAACTCCAATCACAGAAGCAGACGCCATCAGAGCACTGGCCTGTCGGGCTTTGTGTGGTCTTGCTCGAAGTGAAACTGTTAAACAAATCATTAGTAAACTGCCATTATTTACACATGGACAATTGCAATGTAAGATACTATTTTTTTCTATTTGAGTGATTTTTTTGTTTTATTTAGATTTTCCCGGCGACTCCTATTTTGCTCAAGGTAATATACGTCTCAAAAAGTGAAAGACTTAGACATTTGCTCAAACTTTCCTTAAGGAATCTTTCAACCATTCTATTGCTAAACCAAGAATAAAAATCAACGGTCACTGTGCAAATTTTGGTACTATTGAAATAAATTACCCAAGATTTGCGGACAGTTTAAATTCAAAATGGCCACCATCCCTGTGTTAACTCTATGAAGAAAAATAAAATTTTCAATTTTCAAAAAAAAGCAACATGATGAAAGTCTTTCTAACTCCAAGGTATTCAAAATGAACCCCTGCAAGTGGTGCATCACAAAAGAACTGGAAAAGTTTGGGAGTCCAAATATCTGTCCCCGCAGTGCATTCTTCCTTAGCCCTTTCACCACCATGGTTTGTTCCAAATCCATTGTTTTCCATGGTAAAGTTGGACCTGTATACAGGGAACTGGGTGTGAAAGGGTTAATTTCAAGACCATGGAGAGAAAGCCAGATAAAAGGATAGGGGTCATTAATGTTCACCATGAAACACAATGGATTGACCTGTTGAACACGCATGGAACAGTGTCAAATTTGCTGATGTCATAAAGTCGACTCAGTTTTGAATGCGTTGTTTCATGAAATCAGTTTATTGTGCTTTCATTCCTTTGTCTGTTTGTTTGTTTACAGTGATGATGAGAGAACCTGTCCTACAGGACAAGAGGTCTGATCACATGACATTCTGCAGATACGCATCAGAGCTTATAGGTAATTGTCATTA
>LD346597.1:96328-115093 GCA_001465055.1 Ptychodera flava
GTTTATTTAAAATGGCAATCATTATTTTCATGATAGATGAAATTATATCAAACTTAGAATAGGTTTCATCTTATATTTAAATAGCTGTTTTGCAGTTTATCAAGTTTTTTCATGTTATTCTGCAAAAACTATTTCCTACGTAAAACATGTAAAATTGATCATTTCAAAAACCCAAAGTTTTCAAGTTGAAACAGTTCCAGGCCATTTTCAGTCCAATGAAGACTTATGCAGCCTGCTGCGTAGGGTTTGTGACTTTTTTGATGTATGAGACATATAATAAGACCATATTGTCAACGTCACCAAGGGCTGCTGGAGTCTGCTGCAGCGCTTCAAAGAGAGGCAGATTTACCTTCAACTACCTCATCAGCTAGTACGCCACCTACAGTCAAGCCAGTAAGTATGCAATTGTGCTGATTTTAAGAATTAAAAGACATAAACTTTCACTCAAATTTTCCCAAAGGAATCTTTCAACCTTTCACTTGCAAAGTCAGGAATAAAAATCAGGGGTCAAGGTGCAAATTTGGGTTCTAGAGAAACAATAACTCAAGATTTATACCGATATTTAAAATTCAAAATGGTCGCCATCCCTGTGTTAACTCTATAGGAAAAAAAATAAATTTTGATTTTAAAATACTAAGAATGTGAAAGTTTTTCTTACTCAAAGCGCTTCAAAACTTGATGAATCCCTACAGGTGATAAATTAGGAAAGAATTGAAAAAGTTTGAGAGTCCAAATAGCTGTCTGCATGGTCACTTTACCAAATTGATGCACCATCCACTCAGGAGAGTGTTCTTTGACTCCAGGAAACTTACATATTTTGTTTACTGACACAGCACTGATGTATAGAAAATATCTGGAAATTCTTAAATGGACTCACAGAGTTGACATATGTTAAGATTTCTACAAACTTTTTTCAATTTTTTTTTTAAAAGGATAGAGTCTATTCCACGCCAAAGTCTGACGCCGTAATGACAGCGTCACATCTTAATTCACTGCCCGGTACCCAGCAGGTTGAAAAATTCCGATTCAATGACAGGTCGGCGCTTTCTACTCCAGAGGCTAGTGGCAGTCAAACCAGCCATACAAGTAACAACTGTGTTTCTATAAAGGTATATGCTCTTTGTCTATCACCTACTCATGTTGACATGGAAACGAATAGGTGAGGTGTACATGTATGTCAGAAATATTCACACAGAGGATACTTATCACTGGAGAGCATCAAGCTGCCCAGACAAGAGACCTTGACAAGCGAAGATGAAAGCTGCCCAGTATCTCATTTTTTAATTATAATTGAGCACATTGTATACAACATTTGTTTCATAATTGTTTCATAATTGTGTAATCCACTGAATTTAACATGTGAACAGTCATATCTTTATCACAATTTAAGGTACTAATGGTTAGGATATAAGAATTACATATTTCAGTTTTCATATTGATTTTTAGATGAAAAATGTTGAGTCATAATATTGCAAATATTATAAGACAGTCGACTGACTGATCAGTAGGGTATTGCACTTTGTCAGCCAGTCAATTTTTATTTTAGATTATTTATCCCACCTATCTATGCTATCCATCATTCCAGCCAACTTTGAGGAAAAAAGTCCAGAAATCCAACATCTCTCAATCGCCATACCAACAGAGCATGTCAGCTTTAAAGAGACAGAGTAGTCGTAAACTGCCATCTCCACCTACACTGGACTCCATCGTTCAGAACTATCTCATGGAACAGCATGCCAGATGTAAAAACCCTGTGGTCACATGTCCACAATTTTCGCTTTTAGAGTAAGTGTACAACCTCTCCCTCACTGCCTTTACTGTTAGACTAAGTTGTATTTGAACTATTTTTAACCCATTGAGCACCAAAGTCAATTTCTGTCGCCTTGATAACATATGAACCAATGAATTTTTGTTTAGATTTTACAAAATTTTGATCAAAAACTGTAGCCAATGAAAAATGAGGTCCATTTGGTCCAAAATTATCAAAACAATTACTGAATAAATCACACAAAGTGTTAAAATGTTGCTCTAAAATTTTGGAGGGAAAAAATTACAGCTCTCAAAGGGTTAATATAATCCTGAAATTCACAGATAAACTGTCTGGTATATCACGGTAGTTATCATCAAAGCTATAATGATTCAATCAAAGGACCTTGAGTATAGGTGTAAACAACAGTGCAGGAAATAGCGGGTAGTTTAGAGAATGTTGTATCGAGGCAATAGATCATACCCACCTATGGTATATCTCGAGACGTTGAACAGTTCATGACATATACCGGGGTATGCATGAGCAATAACAAGTACCGGTACATATATGGAGTGAACTTGTCAAAACCAAGTTGTATACTGTTGCTGACATTGTTTACTGCTATTGTATCATAACAGTATGTTGAAATTCCGGTGTGAGACGTAAAAAATAGGAATTTCTCCTTCAGTTTGTCCTGCATATTTGTGATATAGCATGATTGTTTTCATGTCTTAACCAATCAGATCACTGTGTTTGCACTTTAATATACTGTATATAATTGGTTAATTTTCAGACCACATAGATGTCCAGACCCAAAGTTCCGCCGAAGTGCACCAGCCAGTATAACCTCTAGGCTAATGAGGAGACCTGTAAGTAAATGACAGTGCTGCTGTTCTTATCCATTCTTTCTGAAAAATTTGTCAAAGCTCAAAGTGTTAGGTTAGCTAACAGGAACTGAACACATGAAAATAGACTTACAGGGTAACAGGATGTTCATTCTAGAACTTATACTCAGTGCAACTCCCCACTTGGTGAAGATGCTGTGTCAAAATATTGTATAATAATTGTTCTGATTTTTGTTTCAAACTTATCCTTTATCCATTCCACATGGCCAGGATCACCGAAAGCAGGCTGTACATTGTGGATAAAGCTCTTTTCATAAACCCAAATGACACAAAATTTAGAATTGAGATATACACATGAGAAAACTTCAGGTGTTTATTGAAGTCAACACCTGAAAAGTTCTTGGTTCATTTGATCAAGAGTCGTTCATCTTTAATACTAATACACAGAAGAAAGTGATTGTTCGTGGTTGTACATTCAAATCATGATGGTATCATTCCTTTATTCATGGACTATTTTACAAAAAATTTCATTCCATCAATTGTGTAATTATTTTCATATCAATCATTCAAGGCATTCCCGGCTCATGGCGGTATGGATGGAGCTCGACAGAACAGAAACTTTGTTTACAGCAGGTGAGGTGGAAGATAGTATGCAAATTTTTAGTAGGTTAATGGCCATTGTCCTGAAATTGATAAGCTTTCATGTCTCTGTAATGTTGCAGTTGACTATTCTCATTTCATTAGCTCATGTTTGATTTGTTAATTTGAAGCTATGGTGACGTACAAGCAGATGTACAGCCCCTTGAATAATCTTTCCCGATTCAACAGCTTAGGCTGACCATAGTACAAAATCAGTAATTCTGCTATTGGATTCAAACTCGCAATGTACGGTACCTGCTCATTAAGCAAAGATGTGAGCGATCAAAATGTGTAGGCTTTATTCACACCTCCAAAAAGCTGTGTGACCCTTTCACACAGCTTGACTTAATGAAGCACCTACACACGTACATAAGGCTAAGATTATATACAGACTCAGTTTAGGCAATTACCACATTACCATATTGGATTTCACATAGCCTTTTTCCGTGAACAAGTGTGTCCACTGGCAGAATTAGCCACAAGAGTTTTTCAACCATTCTGCATTTATTTTGCTCTAAGAATATGTCATGACACATCTCTGTTTGCTTCAAATATTTCAGATTTACGCCAGTTCAGGCAATACGGGACTCCGAGGATGATGGCTATTTCACATGTTGTGCATTTTCAAGACATCTTGATGTAAGTCAGTGTGCTTTGGACATCAGTATTTACAGTGTTATCTGTTCTCTGAATCAAGTGTTCCGACTGAAGTAATCTTAATTCAGCATTTGTATTTGTGACAGATTTACTAAATTAATGCGTACATGCCGACAGATAATACTTGAGCTTACTAATTAAAAAACTGATCAGGAAAAGCCATGATAACCAGACACATCGCAAACATTAAAATTTTGAGCCAATAGTGATTGCCATTGTAGGTCCGTTCCTACATGCCAGTGACATATTTTGTCTTTTTGCCCTTTCCCTTTCCTTTATCACTGCTGTATGTGGTCTCATCATTTTACATTATAATTTTATACTTTCATTCTGAATGTGAGAGGTATCATTAATTTTCAAGTCTCTATTTTTCTTTGCTCAGTTCGGAAAACACCCATGACGTAATGACTGTGTCACCTTAAGTCGAAGACGAGTGGTGACATAGTCACTATGTCAACGGTATTTTCATTTGCTGAACAATGAAAAATATTTGGGAATAATATCTATTTTGAGTATAACACTATAACAGTAATGAATTTAAGCTCAAAAGTTTATTTTTAGTCTACACAAATTCTGGCACTCTTCTCCCAGGAAGTAATTTTGAGAGCGTCATTTGACATCTGACAGTTTTCCTAAATACATGAAAACATTGAGGGCTATCCATCCTAAACTAAAAACATAACATTTTGCACTTGTGTGTCCAAATTTTTAAATTTCATTATTTTCTTATTTATTTGAACAGCCTTCAAATATGTATTTATGCCTTGGTACTTATGCTGGCGAATTGAAACTTTACAACCTCAGCACAGGAATGGTAAGTTTTGCTCCAATCATTATGAAGAAACTCTTGTTAACAAACACAATAACTAAATAATATTGGCATATTTTGTCTGGTCAGCCATCTTCTTTTATGTCTTCTCTATCAAATAGTTTCAGCTGTGAAAGTAATGTTAAGGTAGAACGCGCCTCAGGGACAGATATTCGGACTCTCAAATTTCTACAATTCTTTTCTGATCTACCACTTGTGGGGGCTCATTTTAAAGCTCTTGGAGAAAGACAAAATATCACTGTCTTAGTTTTTTGTAAATCATAAATTTTATAGTTAACACAGGGATGGCAGCCATTTTGAATTTCAAATATCACAAAATGTTGAGAATTTTGTATCAGTGGTTCCAAACTTTGCATGGTGACCCTGATTTGTATTGTTGAGTTGATAAGAGAATGGTTAAATATTTCATTCAGGAAAGTTTGACCAAAGTTAAAGTCTTTCACTTTTGTAGCACATACTACCTTGGGGGCGACTTGCAGCGATTTCGAAGCTGTTATCCAATTGGTTTGCAGAATCGTACCGTTATAATGAAATAATACAAATAAACTCCCTAAGTTGCTGTGAATAGTGACAATCGACCAATCAGATATAACCTTGCAAACACGCTGCGAGTCAGCCGCTACCTTGAGATCAATTTTTCATTTATGTGAATGGTTGTTTTTAAATGCTAGTTCTACTGCCCAATTTTGAGATAAAATCATTACATTGGATGGAATTGATATAGGATTCTGTGTTTCTTTTTCATCCAAATCTTACTACATTTGAACACAATTTTAGGAAGATGAGAGTTATGTCTGCCACACATCATCGGTAACAAGTTGTCAGCCATCAAAGGTAAGTTCATCCCACTATTTCCAAAGAATGCTGTTTTGGCATGGAAAACCTGAAGTCTCGAGTCTCAGTCAAAGATAGGGGAGTGTTGACTAAGGACTGGGGTGGTGTTGTATAGGATTTTGGAACAGTGTGTTACATTGCATTGTTGAAAATGTGCAACGATGTCTTTTTAATGCAGTTTTAAGTCTACTTTTTATGTGTGTAAAGTATGCAGATTATCATCGTTTGTGCAGTAGTTGCATGGTTGGGTACACTAAAAGACAAAATTAGGGCATTGTGTTGGCACATTCATCACAACATAACCCGTAGTTCTCATACTTGCAAACTCTGTGAAAGAGTATGTATCAATCAGTAGTAACTGTGTATCAAGGTATCAATCAGCAGTAACAAAGTATCAATGTATCAGTCAGTAGTAACAAAGTATCAACGTATCAGTCAGTAGTAACAAAGTATTAATGTATCAATCATTGGCAACAGTGTATCAATGTATCAATCAGTGGTAACAAAGTATCAGTGTATCAGTCAGTGGTAACAGTGTATCAATGTATCAATCAGTGGTAACAGTGTATCAATGTATCAATAGGTGGTAACAGTATATCAATGTAACAATCAGTGGTAACAGTGTATCAATGTATCAATCAGTTGTAACAGTGTATCAATGTATCAATCAGTGGTAACAAAGTATCAGTGTATCAGTTAGTGGTAACAGTGTATCAATGTATCAGTATGTGGTAACAGTGTATCAATGTATCAATAGGTGGTAACAGTGTATCAGTGTATCAATAGGTGGTAACAGTGTATCAATGTATCAATCAGTGGTAACAAAGTATCAGTGTATCAGTCAGTGGTAACAGTGTATCAATGTATCAATCAGTTGTAACAGTGTATCAATGTATCAATAGATGGTAACAGTGTATCAATGTATCAATCAGTTGTAACAGTGTATCAATCAGTGGTAACAGTGTATCAATGTATCAATCAGTTGTAACAGTATCAATGTATCAATAGGTGGTAACAGTATATCAATGTATCAATCAGTTGTAACAGTGTATCAATGTATCAATCAGTGGTAACAGTGTATCAATGTATCAATAGGTGGTAACAGTATATCAATGTATCAATCAGTTGTATCAATCTATCAATCAGTGGTAACAGTGTATCAATGTATCAATAGGTGGTAACAGTGTATCAATGTATCAATCAATGGTAACAGTGTATCAATGTATCAATCAGTGGTAACAGTGTATCAATGTATCAATAGGTGGTAACAGTGTATCAATGTATTAATAGGCAGTAACAGTGTATCAATGTATTAATAGGCGGTAACAGTGTATCAATGTAACAGTGTATCAATGTATCAATAAGTGGTAACAGTGTATCAATATATCACTCAATGATAACAGTGTATCAATGTATCAGTCAGTTGAAACAAAGTATTAGTGTATCAGTCAGCAGTAAAAAAGTATTAATGTATCAGTCAGTGGTAACAGAGTATCAATGTATTGATCAGTGGCAACAGTGTATCAATGTATCAATCACAAAAAGACAATGCCACATCAATCACAACATACAAACTAGCCCATAGTTAGTCACAGTTGCAAATTCCTTAAAGGAGGTTGTTACCAAGGTTACAAAATTGGTGGAGAAAGATTGTTACCAAGGTTACAAAATTGGTGGAGAAAGATTATTTGAAATATTAGTACAACAAAAATGTCAAAGTAGATGGAAAGTTCCAAACATTTCACCATTTTGCCACCCACATTCAACAACATTTTAAATCTTGTCAAAATCTGTTATTGAACAGGATGGTAGGCTGATGCTGACATCATCATTATGGGGACGACCCATGTCTGCTCTATGGAGTCTGGATGATGTATTTGAAAGAAAGTGAGTATCGCTATTATTGTGAGCAATTGTCCCTCCTCTTGGATAAAGTTCTTCAAAGGAATTTTAAATTCAATTCCATGCCTATAACCACACATGGAATCAAATCTACAATCAAACCTAGAAAAGACAAATGATGCAGACTACAAGCTGCAGCATCAGTCGTGCATATAACACTGACAAAAGTGTTCCAATTACCGGTATATCTAGCAGCAGTGTTCAATGTTGCATGCATGCAGCTGTATTTAGTAACAAACCTGGGACCACAAATGGTCCCACGCTGACTATTATATTTTGAAGTAGGCGCAGAAATAATGAAAACAGAGTCTCTTTGCATCACATTGTACAAAAAATTGTTTGTTCAAACATTACCAACTCCATAAGCCCTAACTGATGTAGTATTTAATTTTTACTGTGAAATACATGTCCTTGTAATTGCGGAAAGTATATCAAAATACCCCAGAGTTCTACCTGCTAATGTGACCTTTGTATTTATAATGATCAATATTATTTGTTATCAGTCGAAATTTCAGTCTGGACTAGAATTCATTCATTAACAATAAATAGTTTATTGTACGACTGTTTTGTGTCAGCAAGACTATTGCAAACTGTACTAAAGATAATCAGTTTAAAAAGAATGTTCATTTTTGTAAGTGTTCAAAGATTTGACTCTTTTTTTTAAAAATTTGTTTAGGTTTGCATTTGATGAAGATTATTACATGGAATTTGGAAAATTATCAGAAGACAAAATTATTGGTACAAAGGATGCCAATGCCCATGTAAGTGAAATGATATCCCATAAAATAGTTTGCAAATTACAAATAAGACTTTTGAGTGTTTTGAATGTTTTACTGGTAACAGTAAAGGGGGTTACAGTGCTTGTCAGAAAGGTGTGACTGTACAGTTCTCAATTATCATTTATTGTTGGTAGTATTTTAATTTATTTACAATATTGTGTTTTTAATTAGTCTTTTTCCAACCCAATTTAATTCTCAGACTCCAATTAGTCTCCAATTAGTCTTATTCCAACCTACTACAATTCTCAGACTGATCAAAGTGTAATTGAGGCCACTTTTTGCCTTTACGGGAAGGCTTCATTTAACTTTTGAATACCCCACTTCCCTACTTAGTTATCAGAGGATTAATTTCACAGACCTGCCTTTCCTACAATACAATGGCACCAGCTTGATAAGATAAACATAACAATTGAACATTCACACCTTGGGGATTAAAAGTCTTCTGTCTGTCACCCGAGTTGGTCAGGCAAGGACCCGGGTTTCAGTTACCATGCAAATTAATGCAGTCTTTCCCTAATGCTGCCATCATGCATATTACATTCAAGATATACAATTTTTCTTTCTCAGATATACGACACAAACACGGGTCAGAGAATATTGGTCTTGGCGGAATCTGAACTGAACAATCACTACACCAAGAACTGTGCAACCTTTGACCCCACAGATGAACTTGTCCTCTCCGATGGAGTATTATGGGATATCAGGTCCAAGAAACCAGTGCACAAATTTGACAAGTTCAATTTGCATATTAGTGGTCTTTTCCACCCCTCAGGTCTTGAAATAATCATTAATTCTGAAATTGTATCCTTTAAACAATTAGGTTAAAATGTAGAATATGACTTGTGTGTGGAATCACACAATTTAGGGAGCTTTGAAAACTAGATTATACTTACTTATGTTTAGATTGAAATTTCATACAACAGATCTTACTCTGTAGATGTTATTGTATCAAGATGGGATTTCTAAAGAAAAATTTATAATCCTTTGTCTGGTGCCAGTTATCTGTACCATGTTACGTTCACAAGAAGAATTTCTGTTTGTGTGAGATTATGGGTGTAGGGTTAATGTGTACCTTTGCCAACAGCTGCTCAGGGAATGCTGATAAAACAAGATGGCGGGCAGGTATGCTAATTGTGTGTTTGTTTGTTGATTCCTTGACTCTAATCTCAGTGGGACGTCAGAACATTCCATTTACTTCACACGGTACCAGCATTAGACCAGTGTCAGCTTGTATTTAACAATGCAGGTGATATCATGTACGGAGGTAAGGACAACCAACATGTGTTCAAAGAATTATTTGAGATGACGATGGCAGTTGTTTTTCAGTGTATATACATATTGACTCCAGAGGGCAGATGAAGAATGGGTTTACCCGGAGTTCGAATTGACCATGGTACACATACTTTGTGCACAAATGCATTTCACATTTCCATTCACGTTTGTACACACTGGTTTATTTGTACCAAAATCATATGATCTCTCTGGCGTATGAGTCTTAAGAAAGTTGTGCATCCTTTCATTCTGGATGAGAACCATTTGACAGTACAAACAACAGATTTTAAACAATGTGATTACACCAAAAACATGAAGAATTTGTATAGCTTCAAACATGTATTGCTTTCACAGTTTATTTTGTTGCATCTACCCACACAATGCATAGTTTGCTCTGCTATACCCGATATATAAGAATCTGTCTTGCGAGGGAGCCATATGCACATACGATGTCATCCTGTAAGTGCTGCACAAATTATTCTACATGGAAATTGTCACGCTCTTTTGATATAGCACAGAGACATTGAAGAGTTACTCTAATAATGATTCTCAACATTGGAACGTGTGGAAATGGTCTTTAAAAGTTCATTGGCTATTGGAACATGTTAACCCTTTGAGTGCTGTAATTTTTCCCACCAAATTGTAGTGCAACATTTTACCAATTTTTTATAATTTTTCTGTAATTATTTTGATAATTTTGGACCAAATGGACATCACATTTCTTTGACTATAGTTTTTTATCAAAATTTTGGCAAAATTTTGAAATTAAATTCACTGGGGTATATTTTTAGTTCATATTTGGTATGTATATAAATACCAAAAAGAGCTTATAAGGTAAGTCGGTGGTGTCTGTATGTGTGTATGTAATGTATGTTTGTATGTATGTATGTTTCATAAAGGCAACAAATATTGACTTTGACACCCAGAGGATTAATTGCTTGAGAATTGAATAGCAGGATGTAATGGAAAATATGCTGTGCAGACTCCTGTGGAAATCGCGCTTCAACAAATTATTTTTCTTTTGTAGCAATGCTTCAGCTGGAAGATGAAGATGAGTTGAGTGATGAGAGAATGAAGAGTCCATTTGGATCGTCTTTCAGAACGTTTGATGCCACAGATTACAAACCAATCGGTAAGCACTTACCATTTGTGATAAATTTCTTCTCACAGATCGGATCTCAGTTAAATGATCTAGTATGTTACTGTAAAACATAATTTCATGAAAGAGCGAGCAAACTTTGTTTGAAATCCTGCCATCTGAACGTGTTTGTCTCATGGTCAAGGTTAATTTATCTTGAAAGACTGCGAGTTCCAAGCTGAGAATTATATGGTTGCTATTTCCATCGTCGAGTAGCATTTCCATGGTTTTTAACCAGGGAAATTTGGCCTAAAATTTTCATAAAAAATAAGCAGGTGAAAACTTTTTATTTACAGCATGAGGATTAAAATGAGCCTGCATAGTGATAGGCCAAAAAGGTCTTATTTAACCCTTTCACCCCCAGTTCCCTGTATACAGGTCCAACTTAACCATAGAAAACAATGGATTTGGGACAAACCATGGTGATGAAAGGGTTAAGTTCTTTAGAGTCTGAATATCTGTCTCCGAGGCGCATTCTTCCTTGAGAAAATATGAGTGTATTTTCATGCAATTAAGAAGTGCATGTTAAAGGGGAAGTTCACCAAGGATGATTTTTACACATGTGCTAGCTTTGTGGTCACTTACCCCGGAAAAGCTATTTTCGCCATTTATAACTTGCACGATTTTTACAAAAACCGATAGAAATAGTACAGGAAGTTGCCCATGTAATTTGAATCATGGGAAAAAAGCGCCAAGCTTGGAGCTTGCATCATGTGATATGGAAGGCACCATTTTCCCATGGGTATGGCATTGTCCACTCACCCATGCTTAAACCAGGCTGTGCGTATTTACATAACTTTTGTTTATACTGAGTATCCTTGCATAAACGGTGAATCACTTATAATAAACTGTCCACTGTCAGATTTTGTGTTGCTGTTTACTACTGTATTACTGTGAGTGGACAATGTGGGGGCCATACCCATCCAAAGATGGTCCCTTCCAGTCCCTTCCATATCATATGATGCAAGCTCCAAGCTTGGGGCTTTTTTCCCATGATTCAAATTACATGGGCATTTTCCTGTACTATTTTTATCATTTTCGTAGAAAATCGGGCGAGTTATAAATGGTGAAAATAGCTTTTCTGGGGTAAATGACCACAGAGCTACCACATATGTAAAAATCATCCTTGGTGAACTTCCCCTTTAATGAAAGTAACGGTGGATCATGTTTTTGAATATTCTTACAGCCACTATTGATGTGAAAAAGAACATTTTTGATCTTGCAACCGATCCAACGGACACATACTTGGCAGTGATTGAGGTCAGTACGGGGAAGCAGTGTTTAAATATGCTTGTAAAACAAGCATGGTGGCTATATATATATATATATATATATATATATATATATAAACATAAGAGTGTACAATATTACTGAAAATATCCTGATAATTATTGATTTATTTATCATTGAATGCTTATAACCATAAAAGAAGCATGCTGGCTTCCACCTAAGTAGTATCCCTTCCTTCGAAGATTTGTACCAGTACAGAAAAATAGCTGACTTATTTGCCTTGTGTCTGGCCTGAAACTAAGATATTGCATCTTGTTGTGTAATTTGGCTTTCCATCTTTATGCAATGGCATATTCCATAGAGAAATGTAGTCATTATGCAAAAATGTATCATTTTATGGCCATTTGAATCAAATGATTGTACTAATTCGTAGTGGAAAATATTGCCATAAAATATTTCACTGTATGCCATTTTCTTCTTGGTGGCAGTCAGTTATTGAATTGGACCCTATTTGGTCTTGCTTTATTAATTTATGCATAAAGTTTGGGCATATGCTGATTGATGTTGGTTATAGAAATGGTTATGTCCATTTATGTCCATCAGAACCAAGGCATTATGGAAGAAGACACTATGATGGAAAGTGTTTGCCGATTGTATGAAGTTGGAAGGAAGAAAGTCGAAGACGAGGATGAAGAAGATGAGGATCAGGTAACCTATAGGAATAAGCAAGGATAACTTGGCACCTTTCCATACCAACTGAAAAAATTTGTTGGGGCCTTCAGCTTTGTACTCCACCTCATGCCCGAGTCTGAATGACTCCCTAGGTAACTGTTGATATGAAGTAATGTCTGTGTCCACTACCATGAACTCTTGTCGTTCTATTTTCATGTTTTGGAGTAGAGAATATTTGCAAACCAAACAAACAAACTAACCAGTGGCTCAGTCATGCAGTGCTATTTTTAGGAAAGGAAAGAAGAATTTGATGCTTTCCATAACTATCACTATGTCATTGATACAGTCACAGTCCAGCTAACCACTTTCATCACCAAAATTTGTACAATCATATTCGGTTTTATGGTTAATTTTGAACTTTGTAGAGGAAGTGGACATGAAAGGGATGCCCCCGTCTTTACAGTGTAGTAGTAGGAACTCTGTACCTGTGATTCTCAGTGTTAACCCCTTCCCTGCCAGTTTGTATCACTTCCCCATCAGCCCAAGTCAGTAAAAAGCGGTATTGAGCCAAAACATGATGTATTTTCACCCACTTGGCTTGATATGTTATAGCATCTTTAGTCCAAAAAAAATCAAGTTTACGGTATTTATGTTTTCAACAGCCTTCAAAAGGTCAACATTATGTTGAAATACACCATATGGAGTACGTTGTGTTTCACTGATTTTAACCATCTTGACCTGATGGTGAAATATGGACTTGGCAGGAAAAGGGTTAAAGGTATACTGTCACCTGTTCCAATTTTGCCATAGTTACCATGGAATAAGAAAATCTAACCAATCACAGATTTTAAGCGGGTGGCCACCTTTTAAAAACAGCGCCCCCAATGGGCATTTTGAATACCAAGTAACGCCCCTATGCCCATATATAGTCATATTTAGATTACAGGTGACTGTATACCTTTAATATAAACGGGCTGGTTCTTTATCAGCTTTATCTCTCAGCAAATTGACTGACAGTGCAAAACTTTCAAAGGAGAACAAAGTCCTAAATCACAGTAAACAGTCTATGTCAACAACCACTGATGTGAGAACCAGGGATTGAAGACTGCCCTTGTAATCCTCTTCCTGCCAGACAGTATCACTTTGCCATCTGCCATGTCAGTAAAAAGCAGTATTGGCCATATGTATTTTCACCCACTTTGCTTGGTATGTTACAGCAGCTTAAGTCTGTAAAAATCATGTTTACAGTATCTCTGTCTTCAGGGACCTTCAAATCTTAAAGTCTTTGTTAAAATGCACCTTGTGAGACATGTTTTGCTTCACTAGTTTTAAACAACTTGACCTGATGGTGAAATATGAACTTGGCAGGTAGAGGGTTAAACCCAGGGATTGAAAAGGCCTGGGATCGGGATTAACTATGGTGTTACAAAGATTATGAGGTGTTTCTGTCTTTTGTCGTCCTTTGAAATTGCAATCGTTATATAAATATGTTGCTAGAATTTTAGATTAAGTCTGAACCAGGGTTTAAGCTTGACTGCATTGTCTACTTTGTGGCATTGGAATATTAATTAGGAGAAAAAGTTAAAGTGAATGCTAATCCAGCTTTGTAGTCATGAGAACTTCCCTTATAATTAGTAACAAATGCCTTCATATGGGGCATTTGTATAGAGCTAGTGGAAAGTACCATTGTGAGTATTTCCAAGATGTCTAAGAAAGAGAGTGAAGGCTGTTTATACAAGAAAACACGTGAAACAATGATAAACTTAGACAAAATGTAGCAATGGGCAAAATTTTACTATTTTAAGTGTGTTTTAGCATTCCATAGAAAACTTTGTAGCAAAAGATCTTCACAAATTTCAACTTATGTCCTGGCCACTTTTATGAAAGGTTGTAACGCCAGGTTTTCCATTATCAAACTCCATTCTGAATCCTATAGTCGTTATACTTTGATATGACATATGTGTGTCTCCTGTCTTTAGGATGATGCTCCAGATGATGACGACGACGACGGCAGTGAAGACGATAGCTTAATCTTTGAGGATGACAATGACAACGAGAACGAAGAAAATGATCGGGATGGTGGTAGGGATAACGCAGATGATAATGTGGATGGAGATTCGGCCAATGATGATGACGATCTGAGTGGCATTGATGATATCTCAGATGACGGAGACGAAAGTAAGTCGATTTTCTTCCTTGTATAATGCTATCAGATCAAGTGTGGTCAAACAAAGTAAAAATCAATATGCCCTTTCTATATAGTTTATTTTGACTGACTTCACATGTCCTACACAGCGTATTTGAAAGACTTTCCCATCTGAATAGGTTGATAAACCAACGCAAAGATGATCATTTTCACTCGGTTAGGCTTCTATCTCTAAGAGATACATACACATGCCTTGACCTGATAGTCCGTATCAAAAGTGATCTTATTGGTCCCTTGGATTGTTAGTACAATTTCTTCACCACTTTGACTTTTCAATTTGCTTACTGACAAGTCTGACAAAAAATAAGTACCGGTATGGATAGATGCAGATGTTTTTATCGATTATGGTATACTAAAAAAAATCCTAAAATATAGTCAGAAAATAGGCAGCGGAATGTGAAAAAACAAACACACAATGCATCATGCATTGTCTACAACAAGTAGTCATGTATGTATGAAAAAAAGAAAAGAATTGATGTCGGGTGTTTCATAGAGTGAAAGAAAGTTTATATGGAGAACAGGGTGAGATACTGATGTGGGAACTTGTAGACCATGAAATCCTGAAAGATAGATATATGGATAGATAGATAGATAGATAGATAGATAGATAGATAGATGGAAGGATGGAAGGATACAAAAACAACAGGAGACAGTGGGCAGGTCAGAAATAAGGTTGATTGTAGAGCACGGTTGCCTGTGGTTTGATGCACGGTGATGGCTGCTGTGGTATGCATCAGAAATATAGGAAGTTGGGAAACTGAATGGCCACTATATGCAAATACAGCCGGGATAAGAGGCAGATTTCCCTCACAAAAAGCCACAATTTATTCTATTAAACCAGCATCAATGGCTTGCAATATGTCTCTGAATTCACACCTGCTATCCTGCTTTCATCAAAAACGATCTCCTATGCATTTTTTGGATGCAATTTCCTACTTCTGGGATAATTTTTTTTATTTTAATGGGGAAAACTTGATACAAGTATTCTACAGTCCTGTATAGTGCTGGTGTATTGCAAAACAAGGATCTCTTTGAAAGATCTGCAATTATATCAGTAAGGTTAACTGCACTTTCATGTGAAATACTTTTGTTGCCCAATATTTCTCACGTGTCTTAAATGTATCGTTTTTACTTTCTTCCAGTTGGATCAGAATCAGACTCTGATGACGACGACGATGATGATGATTACTTTGATGATGATGATGATGACATTTTGTTTGCACTGAGCAACTCGTTCAGGTGAAGTGGCTCTCTGAAGATCATTTGTGTCACTGTTATCGTGGTAACTCTTTGTTGTGCCAGTTTTAGTTACAGAAACAAACTGGCTCTAGGTCTGTTACCCCTGTGCCGTTTACACAACAGACACTTATCCATCTGAACTAGTTGGACAGAAATGTTTCGATTGGAAATGTCCAGGGATGACCATCTGATGCCAGGTACAAAGAAAACGGGTCAATTAAGTGGTAGGACTGTTTGCGTTTTGCAAGACTGGTTTATGTAAAGGCCAAAGTTAAAACTTTTGAACTAGCAAGAATATATAGCCAAAATACCAAGTATTAAATATGTAAACAGCCTGTATTCATGTAATCAGTTTTGGTTGGGAAGGAGAAAATGTATGCTTTCTTTTGAGCAGCATTAAATGGAAATATGATAAAGTCACAAGTGTATTGCAGTTACTGTTGCTACTGTTGCCTTGGAGGTAGAATGCACCTCGGGCACAAATATTTGAACGCTCCAATTTTTACAATAATGTTAAAGGAATACAGTCTCCTGTAATCTAAATATACCCATATATGGTCAAAGGGGCATTCCTTGGTATTCAAAATGCCCATGTGAGGGCGCTGTTTTTAAAAGCTGCCACCTGCTTAAAATCTGATTGGTTAGATTTTCCCTTTCCACGGTAACTGTGACAAAATTGGAACAGGTGACAGTATACCTTTAATACCTGCTCATGAATTTTTGGTTTTGCTTATTAAGTTTTTGCTTAGTCATTTAATGTTAAAGTTTGATTGAAAAGAAAATTAATGTAAAATAACGATTTAAACAGTATATACGGTTGACTTATTGGTAGGTGTACCCTTGCTGCAATATATTTTTATTCTTTTCCTTTAGCACTCAAATTTTGACTGTGATGACTCGGCAAAAAGTAAATGAGAGAAACCAAATATACATGAGTGGCCGTTTGTTTCATTTTCCTTTTTGTGGGGTACATTTTGACGCTTACAGGGTAAATAAGGCTAGCTTGTCTTTGTTGAAATTGAAAATTCAATTCACCCCCAGAGTAAACACAGGGATGACGGCCATTTTAACCCTTTCACCACCATGGTTTGAACCAATCCCATTGTTTTCTGGTGAAGTTGCACCTCTAAGAGCGAAATGGGGCAAAAGGGTAAAATTTCAAGTGTTGGTAAATATAAGTAGGGCGGTGCTTTAAAGTATTTTTATTGAAAGTTTGAGCAAGAGGCCAAGCATTTCTATTTAGAAGTACATGCTACTTATGCTGATCGGAAACAATTGTTTCTTGATATGCCTTCTATGTGCCATCAGCAGCTTTGAACAATCTTTGTAACAAATAAACAAGATTTGCCTTTTGACACGATTGGGACTAATTTTGGAGAATAGGATCTTTTAATTGTTAAAATTTATCAAAAGTGTTAGGTGCCCTATTGTGTCGTTGAAAGTTGCAATATTACAAATTCCCGATAAAAACAAGGGAATTGCAAAAAAATGAAAAGAAGGTGATCTTAAATTTGCTGATTATACCAAAATTACTACAATTTCCTATTTCCCCAAATTTGTTCCAATTGTGTATTTTTGTTAACTTAATTTCTTGCAATGCTTGCATTGCTCATCAAAATATATGACTTGTTTGAAAACTTGTCAATTTTTTTTCTCTTTGAATTCCAAAATTTTAATTAGGCGATAATCTCATGGCACAGAAAAGCCTGTACAACTAATAGGATTTTGGGATTTCACTGTATTTTCATTGTATAAGTAATATTAGAGAGTTTTTGTTTTGTTAGATTTTTGAAAAAGTATTTCTCTATGTTCTTGATAGTCATAAAAACATACATGTACTATTTGAAAATTCGATGTTGAACATTCCTGAATGTGTCACATCACCAGCCATTATCAGTGCATTATTTGGATAAAGTGAATCAAAGTATATTAAACTGAAATAACTTTAATGACCTCTTCTGCCCTTCCATACGTTTTCCACCACAACACTATTGCTTTATGTTGTCATGTAATAAATAAAGAAGGGTTGATATCGCAGTCATATGTGAAAGTTACAGAATGTGTAGATTATATAAATCGAAAGGTATGTGAGAAGTGGATGTATGAAAATGAAGTAAGAAATGATATCTATATGACTCAACTGCAGCCTCTCCATATCAGGTATTATGGTTGTGCTGAGAAATGCACCTTAAGAAAACCAGGGAAATATAAGATAGCTGTTGATTGTTGTATATCCAGAATCAGAAGGGTTGGTGGGAGCTGTTTTTCATGTGAACATTAAACAACATCAAGACAATGTTTCTCTTTAAGAATGTTCCGTTTGTAAATTTATTTCTTGAGTTGATTTTCCCTAGTCTATTTTGAAACTTACGTTTAGATAATTACATTTGTGATGGTTGTTGTTAAAACTGTGTGCCCTTCAACTTAAATGTTATTGATAATCAACCAAATAAAAATTCTTTTGAATTGCTTGCTTTTTATACAAATATTTCATGTATGTATTTCAGTGTCATACAAACACCACACCAGTTCAGCCGGTACACTGCTCCTTGTGTCTACTCAGAAATAAAGGACAAACTGATCTTTATTCATTCCTTAGCTCTATTCAGAGTTGTAGAGATATATACTTTTGGAGAGTTAAAGTCCCAGTTCTTTGCTGAATGGAGAACAATAGAATATACTCCAAGTATACTTTGAGTATCTGTACATTGTATTGATAAAATTAAACTACCCTCTTGTCAATTAATGTGTTATTTTTTGCCAAATACATGTTTAT
>LD346597.1:120086-130645 GCA_001465055.1 Ptychodera flava
CAACTTGTTAAGATGAAAGTATGAATTGCGCAGCGACGTTAAGTTCGTTTTAACTACATAGTGGCCAATTCTGGCAGGCATTCTTATAGATGCTATCGCCCCAGATTTAGCTTCTCTCGTGTCAAGATGTGCCAAAGTGCAAGCAATAACGGGACTCATCGCGACTCATCTTTATGTTTCGTGTTGTTGGGGTTTTAAACAATGCCTTAATGGTGTTGCTTCGATCATGCAATACATATTAAATCTTTAAGTACTGTATTTTTTTACCCACATTTCTGTGTAACATTTCATCATTTTAGAGGGATTTTCTGTAATTTCAATTATAGTTTTGACAAAAATGATACAATATTTTGTGGGCTCAAAGTTTCACCAGTATTTTGGGAAAAATCTAAAAAAATTGTTTAGACCTGAAAAAAGTTGTTTGGGTTATAATTTATAAAGACAACAAAAATGACTTTGCGACGCAAAGGGTTGAAGATAAACAAATTTATGTAATCATAAATCATTCAGTACATCTCTTGAAATGTTTATAAGTCTTTCGAAAATCGAAAATGTTATTTTTCTCCATACAGTACACTCAAGTTGAGGCCATTTCGAATTTCAAATATCGGTAAATCTTGGGTAGTTTGTTTCTCAAGTACCAATTTTGCACGGTGACCCCACATTTTTATTCTTAAGTTTGAAAGAGTATGGTTGAGAGATTCCATGAGGAAGGTTTGAAGATAGGTTTAAGTCTTTCACTTTCGAGGCGCATAGTACCTTAAGGAGAGTATTTATAAAAGTACTCATGATAATCTACAACTTCTTCGTTATTTTTGTTGTGTGTTATGAACTGTATTTCTTGTCCACACTTCACCTGTTTATGCAAATTTCCCCTGTGCAGGTAAAACCATGATGGTGAAATGGTTGAAGGCAAGTAGCTATGCAAAGTGTTAAGCTTGCAAGACAAGGGTTAATGAACCTTGTAGTCATAAAAACAACACCAAATGCGATATAAATAATTAAAACACTTTTAGTGTCTTCCTGGATGTTGCCAGCAATTTGGCGTCTTTCTATGCAAATTGTCTACTAATTGAGATCACGATGTTTTAATGGATTACTTGTTCAACTTGTTAAGATGAAAGTATGAATTGCGCAGCGACGTTAAGTTCGTTTTAACTACATAGTGGCCAATTCTGGCAGGCATTCTTATAGATGCTATCGCCCCAGATTCAGCTTCTCTCGTGTCAAGATGTGCCAAAGTGCAAGCAATAACGGGACTCATCGCGACTCATCTTTATGTTTCGTGTTGTTGGGGTTTTAAACAATGCCTTAATGGTGTTGCTTCGAATCATGCAATACATATTAAATCTTTAAGTACTGTATTTTTTTACCCACATTTCTGTGTAACATTTCATCATTTTAGAGGGATTTTTCTGTAATTTCAATTATAGTTTTGACAAAAATGATACAATATTTTGTGGGCTCAAAGTTTCACCAGTATTTTGGGAAAAATCTAAAAAAATTGTTTAGACCTGAAAAAAGTTGTTTGGGTTATAATTTATAAAGACAACAAAAATGACTTTGTGACGCAAAGGGTTGAAGATAAACAAATTTATGTAATCATAAATCATTCAGTACATCTCTTGAAATGTTTATAAGAACTAATATTTGCATGTCACAGTGAGAGATGGTACTGTCTCATCATCAAGATATGTCGTAAACATTACATTTTGTGAAGCTGCTTTCAAAAACACAATTAGCATGCATGTTAGTACATGTCGCCGCCAATAGGCGTGTGTGCATGTCTGTGTCTGCGTGTGTCTGTGTGTGTGTGTTTTGTTAGTAAATCAATTTAAAATTAAAGGAATGCGTTCCCTCTCTAACCCATGTTTTATTTTTTATACAAATTAGTCCTTTCTGTCACCATAACATGACTTTATTATGCATTGACAATGTAATGTCTGGACCTTCAAAAAGCAAATTAAAAAAGGGGTTTTATTGCTACTGTAGCTTAAATGAATTTATTTTTGACTAATATATCGAGACAAACAAATTATTACGGCGTCCTTGCTTGTTCTATTCAAATGATAATTTTTCCATGATGGAACAATATATTAAAAAAGCTTTCGTGACAAAAACAGGGATGAATAATTTAAAGCTGTAATGAAATGCCAAATATTGCTGAAAATATTGTATGTGCTGCAAGTTGGTAGCCAGCAATACATTAAAGCTGTTTGTACCCAGTTGCAGCACAAGAGTTTATTATATATTGACTGTGAAATTCCTGCGACTAATCCAAATTATATGGTATGGAAATGATTTTATTCATTTTAGATGAAAGACAAAGGAAAAGGAAATATTGTGACAGCTGTTTTTGGTTTATGCAAACCAGAAATCTTTCTACAATGCTTAAATATGTTTAAAATATTGCCCTGACCAAAGACATTGAATAACCACAAAAAAAGTTTCCTTACAATGTCAAGCTATGCCCAATATATACGGAAATACGGTACGAAACAATAGAACTGCAATATCAATTAAAAAGACGCTAAGCAGGCGATGATAAGGTTGTCCTTGTAATCTAGTCTGAATATTTGCATAATGGCCTGTCTTATTCATACCTTTGCAACTTTTACAACTTTAATATAGTTAACAGCTTACATGAATAATTAATTAGTTTACAATTTTTACGCTAATTTTATCTGAATGTGTTAAACAGTTACTTGTAAGGTCTTGAATATTTCAGCACATGATACTAATTATCGTATACAACTGGTCTATCTAACGTCAGAAAAATGGTACATCTTTTTAGAGAAATTTTTGTCTTCTTTACAACACGATTGGAACTAATTTGGGATAATTGGATTTTCATATTTTAAAAATTTCTCAAAAGTGTTAGGTGTCGTATAGCTGAATGTTGGAATATTACAAATTACTCATAAAAGCAAGAGTGTAACTTAAAAAGAAGAGCAGATGAGCTGACATTTGCAGATCAAACGGACGTTACTTCATCATCCACCTATCAAAATTTAGTTCCAATCGTGTTTTACGCAATTCATTTCAACAACTTTGAAAGCTGGACACGCAATGTTAAATGTATTGAATAACGACAATTTGTTTCTTTACAGTGCGGTGTGTGAGTGAGAATATGACGAGTCATACTCGAATTCTTTCACTAGGATTTGCCGTTCATCTCTTCCTGAAAGTAGTAAATGAAACAGATAGTTATCAGCCTGGTGGGTGACCAATCTCTGGCTTGTTCGAATCAAACAAAAATTAACTCTATGGTCAGGATATCATGATGTACATACGATACTGATCTCGCACTGTTTGCATAAGTATTGAGTCACTTTGAACGGTAGAGTGCTTACATCCTCTATCGTCTGCTACGCATATTCGCAACTTTCGCTAGTTCACTGCAATAGTCAACAAGAATACATGCGTTCAGAACTGGTATGATTTATTTTATTCCTGCTTGATAGATGCATATATTTACAAGAGTCAATGAAGAGACATGATTGACTTGATACGATTGTGTCATTGTACATAACACCTAAAGAAGGGTTGGAGTTACATAAGATTTGCTGGACGCGTGACTGCCATTGTTGTGGCTTCAATTAGGAATGTGAAGATAATACAATTTTGTTTTCCCAACTTTTTTATTCACACGAAAGAGTTGGATATCGGAAAGGCCGAATGTTGGACTCACTATAAAGTTTCCCAATCACCGATCTGGCAAGATGGAGATTTATCATCATGACGCCAACGTTATTTATATCAAGCTGAAGGACAGGCAGCAATTTAAACGATTTCATACAGTCAGTGTTGGAGATAATGCTAATACAAGCTTCAAATCGTAGTTTGCAAATATTCATAAATGTTTGTTTTTTTTATTTTTACACACATTCTCGCCCTTAAAAAAACATTCTGACAAGAATACATTGGTCAGTCACGTGGCCCTAATCGACCAATAAAAGCTTCTCAAACTATTTAATATATTGAATCATCATGGAAAAAATTATCATTTGAATAAAACAAGCAAGGACGCCGTAATAATTTGTTTCTCTCGATATATTAGTCATAAATAAATTTATTTAAGCTATCTTCACCATCATGATTTGACATGCACAGGTGAAAATTGCATAAAAAGGTGAAGTGTTGACAAGAAATACAGTTGATAACACACGACAAAAATAACGATGAAGTTGCAGATTGTCGTGAGTAGTTTTATGAATACTCTCCTTAAGGTTTTATGCGCCTCGAAAGTGAAAGTCTTAAACCTATCTTCAAACCTTCCCCAAGGAATCTCTCATTGACAACCATACTCTTTCAAAATCAAGAACAAAAATGTGGGGTCACCCTGCAAAATTGGTACTTGAGAAACAAAATATCCAAGATTTACCGATACCTAAAATTCAACACGGCTTCAACTTGAGTGTACTGTATGGAGAAAAATAACATTTTCGATTTCCGAAAGACGGTGAAAGTTTTTCTTACACCAAGAGCTCTAAAATGAGCCCCCAAAAGTGGTATGTCAGAAGAGAATTGTATAAGTTTTAGAGTCTGAAGATCTGTCCCCGAAGGGCATTTAAAAGGGAGAGCAAGGAAACGCCAGTTTAATTATCTGTCTTTTAATGATAAATATAAGATGTATTTACAGTGGCTATATAGATACCCTTTTCAATCATCTGATACAAAATTGTTAAGGCTACCGTTGTACTGGCTTCAAAGGTATTGCATAGAATTTTTTCAATTTTGATTTTCTATGGAACATCTTTAGTGTCAGGTCCAAATACTTAAAAATAACTATAACCAGAAACAACAAAGTTTTCACAGAAGTCAACACCATGTATGGCAAATCTCAGTCCTTCAAATCTCAATAAACACCATAACGCAGCACAGACAAGTTTTATCAGTTTTAGCAAAATGGACACTGTTGCTAAATGGCTCTTTTTATCGTTGACAGCGGTAACAAAATCCATCCTTCGTTATCGACTTACTTATTAAGGAAAGACCTTTATTTGAAAACTCAACACAGAGAGAAACACCGTTTTCTTTTGAGATGCATCGATGAGAATGAAAATTCTTTCCATTTTCCTTTGTTATAAATGTGACACTATCATTGTATTATAAATATTATTTAATACTGCATTCTCATGCAGAGTACTCATAGAAAGAAGAGTCACGGGTCAGGTTTTTGTCATGCTTTGTACATAATTTGCGGATTTCACAGGCATGAGCTCTTTGAAAATTAGGTATTTTTGCTACGTATCTCTACAATAGAGCGTACACTAACCCGTCTAATGAGCATTTCGAAAACATGCAGACCCCATCCCATTACCAAATTCAATAAATCAAAATATTTTGAATATATGCAAATTGGCCCTATTAGCGCAAATTACATTTTTTAGGCTTTCAGCATGACATTTTAAGGACCTTCAAAAAGGCATGATAAATAAGTAATATATATATTGCAATTAGTTATAGACTAATCCACAAATTAACCGGACTAATAATGACACTAACGTAGATAGTCTGATCATGCATGAAATAGACATGTACAGGAAATGATCCATGCGCACTGTGCAATCACATTATGCAAATAACCACTGTGTTTTTATCGTTTACGTTTACGGATACAGACCAAGAACAAAGAATGTCCGAAAGGAACTTTTTAATATAAGAAATAAGCGGTTGATAACTTTGAAAACTGAGAGCCTATAGGAACACTAAATTGGAAAATAGCATTCAATCATATGTTGTAAAGGGTGAATTATGTTGTAAATTGACACTAAATTAAAAACATGACAATGAGATAGTCTATCAAAATGCTATTCTAAAACATCGAGTTTCTGACATTAAAACAGAACTCAACTGCAAACAGATCAGATGTTAATGTAAAGGAAAGTGGAGGTATTCACCACTGTGTTGTGGTTTTACACTTGCTATTTGTTTGACAGAATGGCCTATACTTAGTTTTGCTCTGTTCTTTGAAACAGAAGATATTTGTTAGGGCTTGCCTGCCATTCTGAGATTGCATGTCGGGCCATCAGAATTGATTATCTTCATTGAAAAGAGGTACAGCCTCTAATTTGTAAATGATGTGACGTCGTGGATTAATGACTTCCAGACTCAATCACGTGACAAATATTTTTAATATATTACCGCTGACTATCAGAAACAGGCGATCACAATTCTGCGATGCGGTGAAGTTTCTTGATATGATATAGCAGGGAGAACATTGGTTGGTGCAACTCAAGACCACTTGTACATTCCTTTCGACGGAACGATCGCTGGTATGTTAATCCTCTGTACTCTGGTTCATCAGTTTGAGAGAGAGAGAGAGAGAGAGAGAGAGAGAGAGAGAGAGAGATAAAACACGAGTAGTTGACGTTATCTTGACGTTTTACTCGACTACGACAACACAACAACGACATAACTTGAGGAAGGTTGTCTGATCTTTGAAAAAAAATTGGAGGTTCAGGTAAACATTGACATGAATTGTTACCTACAAAAAACAAGTTTGTTATCTCTCGACATCATGATAAGCCATGTCTGTGCCATAACTTTTTGTTTGTTGTTTTCTTCTACGTGCTTGTCAATATTATCTCAGAACATTGTGGGTCGCATTTCTCAAACCATTAAAATTTGTGTCTTACAAAACAATTTCGTAAAAACGGATCACAATTATTAGAGTCTGACAAAATATATACACTTGGAAAATTTTGAGTCCTCGAGACTAAGAATTGTACCCAATGTGGAGATACGTATTCGTATATCTATCACCGAATATAATTTTTGCTACTTCGTAGTCATTTAAAACTTCTCAGCCTACTGCAGTGATGAATGAGTATCAGTAACCCTCTTGCGGGAATGACGTAACAGTGTCCATACCGTTCAGATTTAGTCCGTTTTGTTCTGAAAACAGATTACTTTGTCTGAGACAAATTTCTAGGCCTACGCTTTCTTTAAAATCGTTTCTAACATTGCAGAAGGTAAGTGTATAGGTATTGTTCCAAAAACAGTCAAGAGTTTAGACGCGCAGTCGATAAGGAAACATTCTTTTACTTTGCACAAAATAACAATTTTTTTTTGTTGGAATACGTAAAAATACATTATTCCATACAACTCTTCTCCGTTTAGCTCTCAAAATATTCAAAGCATAGTGACGGTGTAACCATTCGTTTTCGACATGGTCATGACGTCACTCATACTCCCTTCACTGATGGAGAAAGTACTTTTTGTATGATTTTTATTATGCGTTTGTGAAAAGAAGAGAAAGGACTCCCATGCATGATTGACATCTTAATGAACAAAATCATTAGGATAGTTGTTTTTACTTTGTAAGGAAAAACAACAATGCTGTTGTCTTTAACATGATTACCACAACAGTGTGTTTTTGTAAAATTTAATTGAATGCTAGAATTCTATCGATGAACGTAAATGCAGAGGTGTTCATAGCAACAGAAGAGTGTTTCAAATACTGTGGTTTGTAAGACGATTTAGGGCCTATACAAGGCACGTATCCGAAGAAAAGAAATAACTCAATTTATTTCACTTTTTAGTGTGTATTGGCGAATAAAGGTGTTCATCACTTTGTTGTTGTTTCACACCATTGTTTCGAATGGTGGTGTTTGGCGTACATGAGGGGAAATGAGGATGATTATCACTGTGCTGTAGTTTAACCTAATCGTTTCTGATGGTGAAGTTGATTCGATCTACAAGGAAATGAAGGTTCGCGACTGTGATGTGGTCTGACTTCATTATTTTCGATAGTTAGGTTAGACCTATGTGCAGGGAAATGAAGATGTTTACCACTGTGCTGTGGTTACCTCCATTGTTTAAAATTGTGAGGATGGACCAATTTACAGCGAAATGAAGGTGTTCAGCACTGTGCTGCGGTTAAACCCCTTTGTTTTCAATGGTGAGGTTCGATCTAGGTACAATGAAATGAAGGTGTTCAGCACTGTGCTGTGTTTTAACAACATTGTTTTCAATGGTTAGGTTGGACCTTTGTACAGTTAAATGAAGGTGTTTATCACTGTGCTGTGGTTAAACTCCGTTATTTTCAGTGGTGAGGTTGGACCTTTGTAAAGGGAAGTTGAGATATTCACCACTTTGTTGTGGTTTAACACTTGCTGTTTGTTTGACAAAATGGCCTATACTTATTTTTGCTCTGTTATTTGAAACAGCAGATATGTGTTAGGGCTTGCCTATTATTCTCAGATCGCATGTCGAGCCATCATAATTGATTATCATCATTGAGAAGAGGTACAGCCTCTAAATTGTAAATGATGTGACGTCGTGCATTAATGGCTTCCAGACTCAATCACGTGACAAAACAGTTTTTAATATATGACCGCTGACTATCAGAAATAGGCGATCACAACTCTGAGATGCGGTAAAGTTTCGTGATATGGTATAGCAGGGAGAACATTGGTTGGTGCAACTCATGACCATTTGTACATTCCTTTCGACGGAACGTCCCGATCGCTGGTATGTTAATCCTCTGTACTCTAGTTCATCAGTTTTGGCGTGTGAGAGAGAGAGAGAGAGAGAGAGAGAGAGAGAGAGAGAGAGACAGACAGACAGACAGACAGACAGACAGACAGACAGAGACAGAGACAAAGACAGAGAAATATGAAAAAACCACACAAACAGTTGATGTTACGTTGAGGTTTTACTCGACTACGACAAGACCACGACGACTTAACTTGAGGATGGTTGTCTGATCTTTGAAAAAAAAATGAAACCGTCACAGAATAAAGCCTCGGACACTAGGCAGGATGATGAGAGTGAAAGACAACATATAAAAAATAAAAAGAACAGAGCGACAAGCTAAAGTAAGGACGTACAACTTGAATGATAAGGGGATTCCTTAGTTGTGTAGTGCGATGACATTCGCCGCTTCAACGCTATAAGAGAAATGACTTTATTTAGTTTAACTGTAGCTCGAGCTCTTGGGAGAAATTCCGAAAAATAAAACGATTAAATATTTATATGGCATATTACGAGACATAGTTGCCACGTCCACAGTGAATAAAGTCAACTCTTCTCACAAACTTGATAAATGTATATCAAATTCTTAATGACAAAACTGAGATGTAGAAATGCAGTATGTGTACTGACGTTACCATATTTTGAAATGAGAGACACAGGGTAAACATCGACATGAATTATTACCTGAAAAAGACAAGGTGGTTATCTCTTGACAAAAATGTCATTTCTCCTCTTGTTGTTGTAAATCATAGTAGGTCACGTCTGTGTCATAACTTTTGTGTGTTGTTTTCTTCTACGTGCTTGTTAATGTTATCTCAGAACATTGTGGGTCGCATTTCTAAAAGAATTAAAATTGTGTGTCACGTAACAATTTCGTAAAACGGATCATTATTAGAGTCTGACAAAATACTTGGTAAATCTTGAGTCCTCGTGTCTGACATTTGTAGACAATGCCGAGGTACATATTCGAATATCTATCCCCGAATATAATTGTTGCTACTTCGTAGTCATTGAAAACTTCTTATCGTACTGCAGAGGCGAACGAGTATCAGTAACCCTCTTGCAGAAAAGAGGTAACAATGTCCACGCCGTTCAGATTCAGTCGTCTTTCTTCTAAAAAGTAGGATATCTTTGTCTGAGGCAAATTTCTAGTCCTACGTTTTCTTTGAAATTTCGTGAGAGTCGAGTTTAGAGTAACAGACCGATAAGGGCGATCAACGACTAAAAAGGATTGACAACTTGCATAAAGTGTAGTGATATTGTTCAAAAGTGGTAAACAAGTTAAGAAGGAGAATCGATAAAACACATTCTTTTCCGTTGCACATAATAACAATATTTTTTCTGGAATGCGTAAAAATATATTACTCTCTACAATTCTTCTTCGTTTAGCTCGGAAAATACCGAAACCATAGTGACGGTGCAACTATTCGTTTTCGATATGGTCATGACGTCACTCATACTTTCTTAGCTGATGGAGGAAGTACTTTTTGTATGATTTTTATTATGTGCTTGTGAAAACAAGAGAAAGGACTCCAACACACAATTGACGTATTAATGAACGAAATCATTAGGATAGTTGCTTTTACTTTGCAAGGAAGAACAACAATGCTCTTGTCTTTAACATGATTTTGTCTTTAACATGCAGAGGTGTTCATAGCTACACAGAAGAGTGTTTCAAGTACTGTAGTTTGTAAGACGATCTAGGGCCTATACAATTTTGTTTGAAAAAAATGCCATATACTTAGTTTTGTTCTGTTTTTTGAGACCCCGAGTAGCATGGTAGCTACTTCATAGTCATTGAAAAGTTCGTACTGCTGTGACGAATGAGTATCAGTAACCATCTCGTGGGAACGACGTACCAGTATCCATGCCGTCAAGATTCAGTCGTTTTTCTTCTAAAGATAGGATAGCCTTGTCAGAGACAAATTTCTGTGCCTACGCTTTCTTTGAAATCGTTTCTAACATTGCGTAAGGCAAGTGTTCATATAATGTTCTAAAAACAGTCAAGAGTATATACGCGGAATCGATAAAATAAACATTCTTTTACTTTGCACTAAATAACAGTTTTTGCTTCAGCC
>LD346597.1:130681-146290 GCA_001465055.1 Ptychodera flava
AGCATATTGACGGTGTCACCCTTCGTCTTCGACACGATCAATTCGTCACTCCTACTTCCTTCGAATTCCCTGAAGGAAGAAAATGTCTTGTCGAATCATTCTGTCAAGCGTTTTTGAAAACGAGAGAAACGACTCCTATGCATAATTGATAACTTAATTGACTAAATCAAGAGGATAGTAGTTTTTCCTTCACAAGGAAGAACAATAGTGCTATTATCTTTAACATGATTATCACAAAAGTGTGTTTTTGTGAAATTTAATTGAATCCATTCCCAACTAAATAACTTCTATCAATGAAAGTCGATGCAGAGGTGTTCATCTCTACACAGAAGAGGGTCTTAAGTACTATACTTTCTAAAACGATTTCAGGCCCATACTATTCACGTGTACTAAGAAAAGAAATGACTCCATTTATTTCACTTGTTAGTGGGCATTGACGAATAAAGGTGTTGATCACTTTGTTGTTGTTCACACCATTGTTTCAAATGTTGAGGTTTAACCTACATGAGGGGAAATGAGGATGATTATCACTGTGCTGTAGTTTAACCTAATCGTTTCTGATGGTGAAGTTGATTCGATCTACAAGGAAATGAAGGTTCGCGACTGTGATGTGGTCCGACTTCATTATTTTCGATAGTTAGGTTAGACCTATGTGCAGGGAAATGAAGGTGTTTACCACTGTGCTGTGGTTACCTCCATTGTTTTCAATGGTGAGGTTGGACCTATGTACACGGAAATGGAGGTGTTCAGCACTGTGTTGTGGTTTGGTGCTTGCTGTTTGAAAAAATGGCCTTTACTTAGTTTTGCTTTGTTCTTTGAAACATGAAATATTTTAGGGCTTGCCTGTCTTTCTGAGATCGCATCTCAGGCCTTTATAATTGATTATCATCATTTGGAAGAGGTACACCCCAAATTGTAAATTATGTGACGTCTTGGATTTATAGCTTCCAGACGCAATCACGTGACAAAACTATATTTAAGTATATATAAGAAGGATGATAAATAACACAATGATGACTGATGATGATAAATTTGGCAGTTTGCCAAACACAATTGACCAATTCGTTACTGGCAAATACAACGGCTTTTTCAAACGTATGCATACATGTACAATTGTGCATGTTAAGATCATGATGCCGTCTAATAGCATACAGAAAAATGCCGCGTGTTGCAGTGATGATTATGCCAGTTGAAAATAGAACTTATGCAGTGTGCGTATGAGAAGCGAAATGCCAGGGAAATAAGGCGGCTTTAACAATATTTTCGCCGTCTGGGATTAAGTACAGATGCTACTGGATTTACATTAAATTTGATAACCATATAGCAAAATATCACAAGATATTAAGAGATAAACATACAGAGTGGATACACGTACAAGGATGTAGCAATATTGAGATGTTGAGGAAAAAACGTTTAGATACTTCGGTAAAAAATTTAAAATGACCGTTAGGAAATCACAAAACTTACATTTTGTAAGTTCTACGAATTCCATACGTTTGATAAGCAAGTTACGACAGTCTGAAGGGGTCATTGTCTGACTTTGTGTTGTCAGTTGACAATAACAGTGTACAGTAAAGGCCCTTGCCGAATGACGAATAAATACTAACCAGCGTGTTACTAATTTCTTTGCAGCCCTTGTTTCTTAAACTCAAAATTATCAGCAACTAGAGCTTTGTTGGTAAATGAATTAATAAATTGTTGGTCCAGTAATTTGCAGCGACATTTGCATTACGGTCTCCAAACAACGTGGAAATGAAAATATGGCTACGCCACGACAAAACGCCATGTAACGTCTCCTTCGCTCCACAGCCAATCTTTAAGAAAATAGTCAATCTACTTTATCGTTCATTTTTCTGTAGGAGGCGAAACATAATGAAAACAGTCACTATTGGTGGAGTATTTCAAGGAAAACTGAATTCTACGTGTTGTTCTTTTAGTCCCATATATTTGTGCGAATGCATAAACAAATTGGTTTGACATATTTAACATTTGACTGTAAAGTCGGGTGAAATGGGTGTGTAACATTTTATTCTTACAACATAAACTAGCAAATTTCATTGTAATTGTGTCTAGCTTAGGAGCAAACGGTTCGTGCGCATCTTTCCTATCCTGGGTTGGTAGCCCTGCTGCTGGACAGAATTGTCCCCGAGGCTGTAGTTTGCTCAGAAGCGATGTATTTATTGCTTTGATAAATTTTGTGTGCGATTTATGACAGCGACTATGTTTGTGAGAATGCTTCATGAACTCTACAGAATATGGAAGGGTCGCAGCTAGACAAATTGTGACAACTTAGCTCGGTTATAGAGCCACTCTTTTTAAGGGTGGTGATTTGGCTGTGCGATTTTGACTGTGACGTCTTCGCTAGGTGACTTGATGTCGTATGTTGTGAGTTCGAATACGATTGAGAATTTACAAAATTACGTTTGATTCGAAACTAAACGTGACGCTCACAAAACGAAAAAAGTGACGCGTGGACTACGACCAAAGCCCGACACATCTCTCCTGCATAAATATCAAAGTGACTCCTTTTGGAGTGGACCCCTCTTGATATTTTGCAAAACTGAGCCGGTTTGAAACATCGCCACCATAGACAACTATTCGATTCACTAAGAATTGCTTAACAAATATAGTCAGGGCATATAAAAGACCATACACATATTCCATAACAGTATATGACTATTCAAGGTGACCTCTTTAAATGTCGTTGTGTATTCATTTGACGCATTACCCCAGCTATAGACGAAGTTTTATGAAAATTTGAGTCTAGGGATATTTCTCTGTACTAACCGCCCTGTGAATGTTACATTTATTGCTTCATCAACTGAAAGGTTTTGGTATGTCAACCACCAAAAAAATTAATTCGTAAATTGAACTTATATGAAGGAAAAAGTGCTAGGGATCTTGCCTTGTATGGGGATATAACGCATGTGCATTCATGGTATTAAAAGTGCATAGGGCGACACTAAGTGTGGCAAAGTTCATGCAATCTGATATTCCTGATAAATTTATGACCACATAACTAATTGCAAGTCATATTTATATTTATTTTGCTTCAAAGGGAACGACAACTGCACTATTCTCTTTAACATGGACGCCTAACAGTGTGTTTTCAAATAAAATTTATTGGATTGATCTATTGATGAACATGCAGAGGTGTTTATCGTTACACAGGAGAGGGTTTCAAGTTCTGTACTTTCTAAGTCGACTGAGGGCCTATACAAGGCAAGTAGACGAAGAAGTGGGTGAATTCCATTTTAGTATGGACCTATACTCACAAGTGAAATAAATGACTGATCTAGTCGAGATGTGATAATTACTGTGCTATTCGTGACATACCAAAGTTAGCATATGTGCAAACAGCTGAAATCCACTGGATTAGATTCCAATGAGCATACCGATATGCAAGGCAAACTTACAAAACGTTCACCTAGTGGTATGGTTAGTAGCAATACCGCAACAAGTCGTTTGGGCAATGTGTGGTTTGATCTTACATTTTATTTAGGCGACGTGGTCAGAGGGATTACGGAAATTAACGAAAGAATCATTTAAAGTTCAGGTCGATGGATTGGTTGAGAAATTCGTTTAGCACTCAATTAAGGGAAAAATATCACCTTTGTGATGATTATGCATCCCAGGCTAAAATGTACGCAACTGACACTGAGCAGTGCCCTACGGCTTCTTTTGAATTGTATTTGAACAAATTATAAGTAGTTGCTCGTTTAGGCGACCGAAAATTAATTTGCTCATGGGTGACCACGTCTAGTTTTGCATTGTCCCCGTTGAGGTCAATAAGTTTGGCGAAATGATGAAAGAAATTTCAAAATAGGCTGCAGTGTCCCGTGCCGATACGAATCGTTATCTCAGAATGACGGCACGCAAGGTTTAAGACTCGGCGGGAAAAAAAGGAAGATAACTTTTTATATAATCCTAACATTAAAACTTGTGTGATCCTGACATTAAAACGAGACAAGTATAAGGTCATACACATATAAAATTACTAATAAACAAAGTGCTAGGGTCCCTGTCTTATACAAGGATACACCGCATGCGCATCGTTCATGACAGTAAAAGTACAGCAGACGACACTAAGAGTGGCAAAGTACATACAAAATTTTTCACGACAGGCTTCGAAAAACAAACGGGGTACTTTATCTTCTACTACTGAATATTTATGACTGCTTAATTGCAAGTCTTACTTTTCTGTTGCCTAGATGCCTTTAATTAGACATTAATTTTTTAATTACTTCATTAAATCGTTTTGTCAATTATGTATTACTTATCTCGTTTTCCTGAAGCGTTTGTGAAAACAAGAGAAGCGACTCCCGTGCACAATTACCTAGTTGATGATTTAATAAACACAATAAATAGGACAATAGGACAGTTGTTTTGCTTCATATGGAAGACAAATAGTTCTATTATCTTAACATGATCACCCCAACAGTGTGTTTTTGTAAAATTTAATTTAATTGATCACCAAGTAAACAAACTTCTATCGATGAACGTGGCGGCAGAGTGGTTCATCGCTACATAGAAGGTTTCAAGTACTATACTTTCTTAGTCGATTTTGGGCCTATGTAAGGCACTGATAGAAAGAAAAAAAAATCTCAATTTATTTCACTTGTGTGGACCTGCCTGCATGAAAGTGGAAGTTTTTACGAGCTTTGTGATCTGAGCTCATGTTTTGATATTGAATTTAATTACAAGTATTCAACGGTGATTTCAACTGTCCTGTACTTTTCTAAGTTTTGATGATTCAGGGAATGTATTACGATGAACACTGTCCAGGTTTAACATGTTGTTTCACAAAATGAGGTGGGACATTATAAGCACCATTGTTTTTAATGGTGTGGTTTGAGCTACGTAAAGGGAAATGAGGATGCCCACTACCGTTTCAACGGTTAGGTTGTAGCGATGCATAGTAAATTGAAGGTGCTCGCCTCTGTGCTATGATTTAACACCATTGTGTTCAATGTTGAGGTTGAACCTATGCACAGGGAAACGAAGGTGTTTACCGCTGTGTTGTGGTTTAAATTCATTGTTTTTAATGTTGAGGTTGGACCTATGTTCAGGGAAACGAAGGTGTTCACTAGTGTGTTTTGGTCTAGCACCATTGATTTCAATGGTAAGGTTGGAACTATGTACAGGGAAATGAAGATGTTCACCACTGTGCTGTGGTTTAACCCCATTGTTTTCAATGGTGAGGTTGGACCTATGTGCAGGAAAATTGAAGTTTTTCAACCTTTGTAATCTGACCTCATTGATTCCAGTTTTGATGTTGAATTTAATTACAAGATTACCGCGGTCCTGTTCTGTTTTAAGTTGTGAGGTTGATATTGCAGGGAATTTATTGCGGTGAACACTGGCGAGGTTTCACTTATTTCTTTTCAATGCGAGGTTAGACTTATGACAAGGCGAACAAATGTGTTCAACACTTTGATATAGTTTTTTCATACCATTGTTTTGAATGGTGAGGTTTGGCCTACGTAAAGGGAAATAAAAGTGTTCACCACTGTGCTGTGGTCTAGCCCTATTGTTTTCAATTGAGATAATGAAGGTGTACAATACTGTGCTGTGATTGATCCCCATTGTTAACAATAGTGAAGTTGGACCTTTGTACAGGGCAATAAAGGTGCCTAACCACCATTGTGCTGTTGCTAAACCCCATTGTTTTCAATTGTGATGTTGGACGTAGGTTTGACCCAATTGTTTTCAATGGTGAGGTTTGACCTAAGTACAGGGAAATGAAGATATTCACCATTGTGCCGTGTTTTTATCAAATTGTTTTCAATGATAAGATTGGACCTAAGTATACTGAAATAAAGGTGCAAGCAACTGTGCTTCATTTTAACGTTACCACTTTGAATGGTGAGTAATTGAATATTATAGTGCAAGTATATAGCAATATTGAGATGTTCAAGACAACAGGTGATCAGCGACTACATTTTTATATATCGATGAGGCTGGTAAAGTCGTTCCATGGCAGTGTGAGCATCTTTAAGACTTTCTCTTCGGTCTTGAAAAAGTATGAATGACATAGATTCATTGAAATGACCATGAACATCGAAGTCGTACAGATGCCTAAGAGAAAATTGAATTAGTTCACAAGTATTTTAGCCATATGTGATCAATCATCATTAGATCTAGGTTAATTGTAGATAATGAAATACACAACTTTTCTTTGAAGTTTAAATTCTGATATTTACCAAATTCATTTGTTTCATGGAATAGGGCCAATCTTGTTGCCATTGTTACACTCCTAAAACTTTACATTTGGAGGCTGTGTCTTTCATCGGTTTGATATTTATAAATTTAAAAACAGTCGTCATTTCGAAGATATCAGATAAAATAATCTAATGTGTGCGTTTAAGATCTTCACGGTGGCATACTCAAAACTGTTATCTTTGGCCAATATGTCAGTACACATGTTTTGTATATCTTTTACTACACTGAAAGGGAAGTTTCATATCAACAGACAATACTATCATTTTATACGTACAGGATCATAGTTCACCTATAAAAATGTTGTTTCTCTCGAAAAAATGTCCTATACGTCATTATGATCGCCTGTTTCTGATAGTAAGCGGTTGCGCTGTTCTTTGAAACATGAAATATTTTTAGGGCTTGCCTGTCTTTGTGAGATGGCATCTCGGGCCATTATAATTGATTATCATCATTGGGAAGAGGCACACCCCATAAATTGTAAATGATGTGACGTCATGAATTATAAGGTTCCAGTCGCTGTCACGTGTAAAAACGGTGTTTAAATACATGACCGCTGACTATCAGAAACAGGTGATCACACGTCTGCAATGCAGTGATGTTTCTTGATATGGTAAAGCAGGGAGCATATTGCTGGGTACAACTCAAAACCAGTTGTACATTCCTTTCGACGGAATGTCCCGTCTGGTCCATGAGAGAGAGAGAGAGAGAGAGAGAGAGAGAGAGAGAGAGAGAGAGAGAGAGAGTCCTTCCTTTTTGCGTATAATATATAAGGCAAAAAGGATATAATATATAAGCAAAGGATCGCGCGATTATGTTCAGAGTTACGAATTTTCCGAGCTTACGGTTGTTTGTTTTAAGCACTACAATTTAATCAAGGGAATCCAATTAGCATTGTTTTCGTGATTTTATCGGCTTTGCATAATAGTTACTATTTTGGGCTTCATTGTAATCAGCAAGTTTATGCAGTTAAAGATAGGGTAAATATTCGTTTAACGAGGGGACGTATTATTTATCCTTTCTGTTAATGTACTGGTACAAGAAAATCTAATGTCGCTGATGCTGTGAATGTTTTGAGTTTTCCTAACAACAGAAAGAGACAATCTTAAACAACAAAGTTTAAGCTAAGCCACAATTTCTTATGCAAACATTAGACTATCAAAAGTTACTGCTGCTGCAATATTAATCACATCACAGAAGGTTTGCCAGAACTATCATTCGCCAAAATAAACAAAAATACCAAAATTTGTGTTACTTGAGGTTTTACTCGACTACGACAACACCACAACGACTTAACTTGAGGATGGCTGTCTGATCTTCGACAAAAAATTACGAACCGTTTAAGAATATAGCCTCGGCTACCTAGGCAGGATAATAAGAGAGAAATACTGCATACGAAATGCTTAAAAAGAACAGTGCAGCAAGATTAAGGAAGCGTGTACAACTTGAATGATAAGGAGGGGGAGAGGGTTTCATCAGTTTTTTATTGGGATTACATTCGCAGTTTCAGTAATGAGTGCAGCAGGCGCTTTTAGCGGAAATCCAGAAAAGATAATGCCAAAGAAAATATGTGATGGTATATTTAAGCAATAAAGCACACCCAGCGACGGTATACCACGAGATTTTACCAGTTCACGAGATATATGCACGAGCAATAGCGGGTGCATATATGAAGTTAAGTGGTCAAAATCGAGTGGTATACTGTCGCTGGGTGTGATGTATTGCTATTATATCATAACGGTATATTGAAATTCTTGCGTTGAACGTCAAAACGGATTTTTGCTCAAGCTGAGAGCTCGCGCGAATGCCAGCCATGGTATATCGCCAATATACCACGGTTATTTTCGCGTCTCGACCAATCACATCGCTGTATTTGCGCCATCAATATACTGGTATGATATAATACCAGATATACCGGTAGTTACCGTGTATAACATGAAGAAAGTCATCAATCTTATCAAACTTTTTATATAAACACCTCATCCTAAATGACAAATCTGAGCTCTCGAAATGTAGTATACGTACTGAAGTTCTCATATTTTGAAATGAGAGACTCGGGGTTCACATCAACATTATTACATGCAAAAGCCAATTTGACAAACAATGTGTAATTAATCATCTGGTCACTTGTAGGTCACATCTATATCATCACCTTTGGTGCGTCGTTGTAATCTATTTGCTTGCCAATGTTATGTGAGACTCTGAGTGCATAAACGATACCTAGACTGCAGATTACTCATACTTCTCAGCCAAAGATAACTATAAGGCCTTATGTATACAATAGGGCCAGGCTTGCATGGCATTGACTGATTAAGCTACATGTCGTGAGGTCACGAGATGCCAAATCAGATGCCAAAAGGAGGTATACATTCATGAAAGACCACCCGCAATTTTTTTGCTACCGAGTTAAGTTTTATACAGATCGATTGGCCTGTTTCTCGATTAAATGACTTGAAATTAAAACATCATTAATACTATATATTCAATGTTTTACTTCCAATTGCTCTTTTTTAAATTTGTCGTTTCAAATGTCTTTGCAATGTTTGCAATGCAAGCATCTTGCAGGCTTGTGCATAGGCTGTTATGAAAGCAATTTATTCCCTATCAAGTGTGGACTTTTAAAAACCTGTCCGGCTTTTGACAGTTTTTCAAGAACGAGCATAGCCATTAGGGAACATTATCAAAAGTGAAAATATCGGAAAGGAACACTGAAAATTGGATAATGTTGTTTAGAGAACTATTTAAATGATGAAGTGCTACAATTGTAAAGAACTATGTTACCCGCTTTTACCTTTGACCCTTTGAATGTAAGGTCTATAGGTTGACTACTAAGAGGAGTTATTTTATGTCATTTTGTTTCTACCTCTATGATGTCAAACCTGTAAAGAAATGGAAATATATTAGACTGTTTTTGCAATTTTCTACAAATTTCGGATTACCCACTTTTAGTTGAATGGGATACAAATTACCACTTTCTAAGGGCACCTTGAGAATGCGTCATATGTTCACGATATTGAAGCCGAATTATCTTAAATAAAGGTGGGGTATGCACCGTACATGATTTGGCTACTCTGTTTGTCCTGGCGCATTTCAGAGTGACCAAATAGCCTGGCAATAATTTTTATGGAGGGGCTCAAATGTCCCCTGGTTCAACGATCCTTGATTCAACGCTATAAGGTATTACAGACAAACTTAAAAAGGTGCGCGAGGACATTCGCGCAGCGTATCACCCAATGCAAAGTGGAGAGTGATGCACGCCGCCAATGTCCGGAACGCATCCTTCGTGGTACTTTCGTAGAAACCTTATAACAAGATTGATCACGGTACAATTAAAGCTAAATTAAAACTATTAAATGTGAATTTTCGACCATTTGTCTAAATTGAGTAAACTTGAGTATGCTTGTCGATCAGGGCAATGGTAATTCAACTGCAATGTTTTGTATCTATCGTTCACAGGGAGTGGAGGCTTAGTGCACTATTGACAAATTTACCCGGTTTCTAAGACTTCCATGGACGATTGCTGATGCATCTCGACATTTGAAGGTCGTTTACTAGTAACCAATGTAAAGACACTGGACTGTGACATGGCTTTCAGGGATAACAGTTCTCATGTGTGATAAGGAAATGTGAGGAGATATCATTTCCGTTGTTATTTCCATTGCCATCGTTCTGAAAGACGCTTAAAAGGATGAATTCTACAACTTTTCCTGGAGTGAATTTCCTGAACAGGATGGTGACTATTTCTGTTACTCAATAGTTCAGATCAATTTTATAGTTTCGATAGCAATATCGATAGTTGGACTGTTTAATAATTTTTCATACGTACTTGTAATATGTAAAACAAAGGAAATGCAAAATAAAACTAATATTTTCTTGATTAATTTAGCAATCTCAGATATACTTTGTAACATTTTTGACATTATAAGCAATTCACTTCTTTTGAATGATAATATGATAATTATTGATTGCCTAAGCGCTTCCTTTTTGATCACAGTATTTGGGTCAAACTTTTCGATTATGTTAATTGCTATTGAAAGATACATTGCTGTGTGCCATCCTTTGAAGGCACATTTATATTTGAAGACGCGAAGAATCGTTGTCAGCATCTCCATAACTTGGCTGCTTAGTATTTTTGTAGCAGTGTATGAAATCTTGAATTGCTTAAACTTTGAGGAGTCTATTTCAACGGATATGAGATATATCTTATACAGTGTACCGCCGGCTGTACTCTTTATCAATATAATTGTAGTGTCTATATTGTACATGTTAGTCGTACGAGAGATGAATAGAAGAAGTAAATCATCTGCTATGCCTCAACCAGTGTTACTTGTGAAAGAGAACAAACGAGTTTTTAGGACTGTTTTTGTTACGACTGTTGTATATTTTGTCTGCTCTTTCCCATTTGCGATCACTTTTACGATGGCTCTGCATACCCAATTCCTTTTGAATTGTTCCTTTTTGTTTATGTATGTTATTACATTCATGTTACTAATATTTCAAAATTCAGTCAATCCTTTCATTTATTTGCTGTGCAACTCTAAGTATAGAAAGGCTGCCAAGAAAGTATACTGTTCATGTCTTTGCCATGATCAAAGGCAAGACGAAAACATTCGATTACAAAATATTTAACTATTCCGCGGCAAAAACAACCCTCTTAAATCTACTAGTCACATAAAACAAGAAAATAATATTGAATAAATCGTCAGATCACAGAAGAACGCAACTCTACAGGCGATAATACGAGCACAGATCTGAAGGAAAAATATTATTCAGAATACTATGCCGTTCATTTTACGAGACAACAACACATGGATACAATAATTTGTCACCTTTCCCATAAAATCAAACTGGAAATGTACTAAAATAACATATTTATACCCTATACTGTAGATTTTACCAAGCTTTTCCTTTACTACAACGGATGAGAAGTGCAATTTGAGAAGCAAAGAAATGATTTACTTTAGTCACCTGTAATGAAGAAATGAAGTGACTAAATCAGAAAATATGGATCCTTGTCACTATTTTATACTGAATTGAAGTTGTTGTACATAACACTATTATTTGTAAATGTAGCATTTTACAAACGTCTTGTCAACCGTTTCTGACTGTGTTGCATGCTCGTAATTAGTTCATTGTGGAAAGTACGGTAAAATATGTTAAGGGTGTTCTACTATAGGACTTTTACACGTTGTTAGTGACCTCGGAGTCTGTATTGCGGTAATAGACTTTGAAAGTTAACATTTTCACCAGTCGATGAGTTATTTGAGCACATTAATATTTGGAATCTTTATATTGACACTGTACCATATTTGAGATATTGTATCAATTGGAATGATACCTTGGTTCTAGGAATTCTAGCGTTTGTGTACACACAGGCACCAAACAAGTGCAAACAAGGCTCGTTATATCAACGTTGATTCAGTATCACGATTTAAAGTAGAACGCGCCTCGGGGACAGGTACTTGAACTCTCTACAAATCTTTTCTGATCTACCACTTGTGGGGGCTCATTTTACAAGCTCTTGAAAAAAGAAAAACTTTCACCGTCTTAGTTTTTCGAAAATCCAAAATTTAATGATTCCCCCATAGAGTTAACACAGGAATGGTGGCCATTTGAATGTCAAATATTGCAAAATGTTGGGTAATTTGTTATGCTAGTTCCAAATTTTGCACGCTGACCCCCATTTATAGTGTTGATTTGAAAATGGAAGAGCTGAAAGTTTCATTCGGGGAAGACTGGGCAAAAGTTTAAGTCTTTCACTTTCGAGGTGCATACTATCTTAAGATACATATTCTCACGCCAGACAGAAAATTAAACATTTCAGTCTAAGAATTGATGCTAGCAAGTGTAAACACGTCGTCGACACCTTAAGTTGATTTATGCATTTAAAATCCAGTCTGTACATAACACACACTTTATCAAATGTACTACCATGATTATCTTTCAAATGTCTTGCATAATCATAATTTTCGAGTAAAGTTGAGAAGTATAAAAAAATTGTAGACATTTTTAAAGTGAAAAATGTGTTGACCATCATTGTTAGTGAACTTTTCTTTAATAAAGTCACTCACTGTCAACAAGTATCTTTAAAAGCACTCGATGTATAATAAGGCTTTGATTTTCCTCTTCAGTGTACCCCTTTACAAGTTTTCTTATTCAATCCATCATCAAATGACGTGAGGTATTCACTACACATTCTTAACGAAGGAATGCATTGTTCATGGGTACAACGTCATGCTATCTTCTGGAACTCACCATCCTACGACAGTGAGTCTGGTGCGCTGGACTTACCTCCTCCGTTAGTGTGCCCATGGGCCCCACCATTGCCAAACGGTGCCTCCTAAACCCTCTTTACTGCGTTTCAATACAAATTACGTGTACCTTTTAACGGTGTTTTACTGAGGTAAATACTTTGTACAAATGACTTATTTTCTGAAGTACGTTTTGTACATTTAGCGAGATAGTGGTGTAACGTAACATTGATTTCTGTACTTTTTTGAGATTTGATGTGATATTAAAGTTGTCATTTCAATTATATGTGATATTTGCGTGTCTCATTCAAACATTCGTAGCAAACTTGGCCCCACATGTCCATTCACATCTTAGAAAAACATCACCTTGCACTTCATTTTTCAGTCACACCACCGTATAAGAATCGAGGACATTCATCAATAATCTCTGTTGAATTTCCTAATTGCAGGACAGGTATCTACAACGTACAAATACTCTAAATATCTTCATTGCCCAAGGATTACCCAACGACAACAAATACATACGAGTAAAGAGTATAACTATATTGCGAGAAAGCGGTAGAGGTATATTGGAATAAGATTATCACATTTCTGAACATCAAGTTTGTCATGCGTCGAAAAGCACGAATCAGATTTCAGTTGCCCATAGAGGAATTAGTACTGTGGAAACACGTAGAGGTAGACTGTTCCACATAGCGGTAGACTGAAGTAACTTAACCACTGAGTGCGAAGATGTATGACACATTCTGTTCACGATAATCAAATTCTTATCAAACAAGTATTCTGATAAAATATTTTTGGGGACATGTAAAATTGAGAAAAAATGAAATTTGTTGTCAATTTTTTTTCACAATTGACTTCTGCAAATGCAGTGGTACATTGGTTTGCACATTTAAGCAGATTCGTTCGATTTTAAAGTCAGTAAGTTTCTACATCTTTTGCTGATACATGTTACATGTAATTGAGCCGAACTGCGGAGCGAGTAGCCCGAGCATCAGACTGAAAGATCCCGGTATCGCTCGAGGACGCTCCCTACGGTTGAGCGTAGAGAGCGCCCTCGAGCGACGGATCTTCCAGTCTACCTGGGCATAAACCAGTAGACTCCAATCTTCACATGACGCTCTGAAACATTGATGAGCGACATAGGTAATCAGCAATACGATCTAGTCAACTACTAATAAAAATTGTCTTGGTCAGCAATTATATTCCCGCTCGATTTCGACGTAACAACCGAAGCTGCACAAGGGTATATTTACGGAATTTCAGGACACTTTGCGACATATGGCGCAAGCCATCGGGCGATTACTACATAGTGTATTTACAATATGTTTTACCGCAATTGTTAGCATCTGAAAAGGAGAAAAAACATATTGCACTCAATTATGCGCTAGGGACCGAAGCTTGCATAAATATTGGGATACGTTTCACACGAACTTGTCCTTGACTTTGATTGCAAAGCGGGCGATGCGTTAAAATTAATTCAGTATTTGGTTTATACCGACATCACCATTTCAGATTCAATATTTAATCGCAGCATCAGATTGGAGTTTTCACAAGTAAGACAATTGGAACATTTAATGTCAAAAACCTCAAGTAAAATATACGCGCTCAACATGTTTAGTAGCCCAAAATTCAGTTAGTCAAACCTGGCACAGACAAACATAGGCAGACTTGTAACGGGTATTGTTTAAGGCGTGAAGCGGTTAGGTAACCCATCCATGTTCGCCTCGCCTCAGGTCGCTCTCGCCTCTCTTTTCCAAAGAGTGCCGACCATGCATCCTTCGGTAATTTTCGGATTTTCGCCAATTGTTAAGCGAAAGTATGTTCGGCAAAGTTTGTGTTGTTGTTGTCGTATGGTGCTGAGCGGAATTGACGTGCTGGCGAAAAGGGGAGTGTTTTGAGCTTCAGGAAAGTGAGTTTTACCGTAATAAAAATTCCCGTCATATTTTTATCAATATATAATGAGTGTGTTTGAACCAAATTTGAAAGTCTTTTATCGATACTGTCTGGTTTTACTCAATGGTTTACGGTCAGTCATACCGTCCGTTACACGTGCGTCAAGGAAGAACATGTTTATGAAACTGCTGGCGTGTTATGTTTTACGAATTGGCGTGAAGCAGTGTTTCTGGCATGAGAGCTCACAAAGTAATTATGGTTGCTACGTGACTGGCAGTACGATGCCATCTCGTCGTATTTTTCGCATAATCTCGTGCAATTATCAACCACAAACAAAGCCTCCAAAACGTTTAACACCTTTGAAGCTCATTTTAATATGAAGAGCCAATCACTCATGCGTGTATCACGCTGAAATTTTACAAATTATTATCTACTAGGCACAAATATTACAAATATAGACATTGCCCAACTCTTCAAAAAAAGTGTAATATTAGACAAAATAACTATGTATAACAAGTGTAAATATAATGTGGTCCATCCCTGCCTTAAAGAGGCACTCACACTTTGTAACATTTTTAAAACACATTTTTTTAATGCCAACGGTCGATATTTGACTTGGCGACTGCGCGCGGATCGCGAGATATCGATAAAAACATGTCATTTCTCGAGCGTATTTTTCACATCCCGAAATTTTACGATCGTTCTAATTTTGACTCGAAATCCTCCGAAGGTTTGTTGTTGTGCTGATTGACGATATTCTAGGGAGTCTACAATAAGTTCGAACGACGCAATTAATTTACTTCCAACTGCAAAGACTTTATATACAGCATTATGCCTTTACCTCAGGTAAGTTTTTAAAACCTTCTCCATAGTTTTTGTCGTCTTCATTATTCTAAATCGGTTGTATTATATTTTTAAACAATACTACATAAAAATCAGTTTTTACATGTCAAATATTAGCCACCTCCGATGACTACATTTTGTCGTCTGCCACACAGTACGCCGCGCGCGTGGTATGCGCGCGTGGCATGCGTCTATGCATATCACGCGGCGGCCGCTACGTATCAACCGCACGTGACTGTGCTAGTCACCTTTGCCAATTCTGGTGGAATCAGCAAAAATTGTTTTTCGTTCACACGCCAAGTCAGTAAGACTCAGCTTTCTCCCACAGGCCATGACCGATCACCGACGCCAGTGGTACTGTGGCGTACAGCAGCGTCAGCGTAGACTCGTACTCCATAGC
>LD346597.1:153180-169515 GCA_001465055.1 Ptychodera flava
TTTTTTTTTTTTTTTTTGGGGGGGGGCAGTAACCAGACGTCTTCATATTTAACTCGACGCCTAGAGTAATATTATGCTACCACAAACTTATGTAAAACTATTACAGCTTCTATACTGCAAGGGTTTAATTTTCCATCTCTCCATTCTCGTGAAGCAATGAACCGACAAAGAAAATCAAGCTAAATGACACCAGATTACATTTTATTGAATTTGTTTATATATTTATCTGCTGATTTATATATTTCTTTATCAAGGTACATTTTCGAACTATGCTTATCGTAACAAAGAATGTGCATTCTACGCAAATCAGTAGCCGTGTATTTCTATAAATATCACAGCAACGGTTTCATATTCTCCATATTACAATATTATACATATTTAAAGAATCTGTTTTCATCTGCAATTTGTATTTTCTAACACAATAAATTCACAAATTCTTCAAGTTCTTCATTTGTTCGTATCAAATTGATGTAAGTAACCCTAACATGATTGGAACTAATTTGGGAGAATTGGATCTTCATATTTTTCAAATTTCGCAAAATCGTTTGGTACACTATGACTAAGTGTTGCAATATCACAAATTACTCATAAAAGCAAGTGTCGAATTTAAAAAGAAAAGTAGACGAGCTTAAATTTGCAGATTAAAATGACATCCAATTATCCCTAATTAGTTCAAATTGTGTTCCTCTTTTCCGCTTTGGTTAATTTATCTTTTTTGGTACTTTGTCATACAACAAATCATAATTAAATAGTTATATTTTTGTGTCCGTATTTTCCATATTTTCCTTACGTATTTTGACAGTCCAAAATGACCGTTCGTAGTCTGGCCCCTTAGCATTGAGAACACAATCACTTGCGGTTCAATACACAGCCACTTGCGGTTCAATACACGGCGAATGTCAAAATACATGACAGAAAAGATAGATCGGCCTATAATACCTACAGCGCCCTTCACCTTCAGCGGTGATCTCCAAACGCACGCTTTACTCAAAAAGACGTGAGGAAAATCACTTTCTTCGGTGCACACGATGAGGAATTTTCCTCGCCAGGTAAAATATCAAACATGCTGAGTATTTTTCTCAACGGCTCACGAGGAAAAAACTCACGAAAACTCACCCGCACACAAGAGTAAACTAGCTGAGCTAACAGCCTTGAATGACATTCTGCTCAGCTAATTTCTCTAGTGTGCGGCGGGCCTTGACCTGCAAAGCTGTCTTCCAGAAACCATTGAAAACATCAATGCAAACAGAAAGATCTTTTTGATCTCTGCTCAATTGTAACGACAGAGACAATTTCCAATCGGACAATTTCCTTTTGTCCATAGACTGCACCTATGTCCATGTAACAATTTTATGCTGAGGTAAGATAAGACAAGTTTAGTATAAGATACATTTTTCAGCGTCTCACCTTTTGGTTGCCCTTTGCGTATCAAATTCAAACTCTATACCTTGTTCAAAATCTTATTTTCTCGTAGAATATATAGATAAGACTGATTTGGCGGTATAAGTTAATGGGACAACGTCGCTCTTATTTATCTTTTTGTGATGTTAAGAAAACATGAAATACTTGCATAAAGTCACTCGGTGTACAAAATGACGACGTACATACAGCGAAAACGGAGTCAGCGTGGACTCGCTATTGTGCCGCGCAACAAAATAAACGCAGCAACGAAATCTAAATAAGCATAACATGTGTAAATAACAAAACTCAACATAACTCAGTCAGTTCTTGCCAATGCCATTGCCAAACAGAATCTATTTACCAGATTTTAATCCAATCCTATCAGCTGTTCTTTAGATATTGCGCCTACAGACAGACAGACACATAGATAGACAGGTAGACACATAGACAAACAGATACACACGTACAAGCAGATAGACAGATATCGGTTAGTTCACATGTGTGAACATGTGAGCTAAAAATCAGGGGTAGCCATATGCCATTTGGTACTAGAGAAATAAATTTACCGTCACTTGAAATTTAAAATGGTCGACAGCCATAAGTTAACTCTGATAGTTAACTGAAATTTTCGACTTTCTCCAAAATAAGCGGGCTAAATTTTTAATTACTCCACGAGCTTCAAAATGAGCGCCCCCAAACAAGTAGCAAGCAAAAAACGTATTGTAACAGTTTGGGAGTCCGATTCAAATGTTCAATTGGTTTAATGTTCGGACTCTCAAATCGGCTGCAGTCGTTTTAGAGATTGAAAAAGCAAGGGTATGACCAAGATAAGTCATTTGAAAATGTATCTATCTACCCCACGTTCATCACTATGGTATCAATGGTACGCCAGAAAACAAAATATATTTCTATACTGTTTCATTACATGTAGGTCAGAGAAGGCGGGTGAAGCAGCGTACTAGATGTGCATCATGGCATCAACGGAGACGTTTGCCGTCGTGTTGAGGATCCTGGTGCGTTTTAGTGAGACATCATTCCACCACAACAGTACGTGAATCGTGCAAGGTGATATCCTTGACTCCTGTTTTGGGGACAACGGCCAGAGTGAGGTACGTCTATGTAATCTCTTTGCTGACCACAATAGACGCATCTTTGACCACTGGAGCTGTAACTGTGACGAAAGATGCAAATCATATAAAGACTGCTGCCACAACTATGAGAGCGCTTGTCAGAACCAGTCATCAGTTGACCATTCGAGTCTGATGCGCGATTCATCTGAAAGCTGTGAAAAGTTCAGCGACTTACATGCTTTTGGGATTTGGATGATAAGCAAATGTCAATTTATTACGCCCATGATGTCATCAGAGATAAATGTGAAGCTCACAACGATCTCGGTAAGTTACAATGTGAAAATAAACTTTGTATTAATAATCTGTTCTTATTCATATTGTATACATTTTAAGGTTCTTGAAAGTGCAATGCTCGGGCAGGTTGAATCAATTGCCAACTTATCATTTAAAGCCGATAACCAGTTAGTGATGCTTTTCAGCAGAATTGACACGTATCTAATTTCCATTGTGAATGACACAGAATTTCCGACTGTGGCCGAGCTATTCCGTTGTTAAAAATTCATCTCTCGACGGATAGTTCAAGTTTGATTTTGACTAGGATTCAAATGTGAACAGCAATAGTGCATGTTACACATATAGAAGCCATATTGACAAGCTAAATAGTGGGTTTTTCAATAGATTTTTGGCATGCAAAAGAAAAATAACGAAAATATTATCAAAAGTTAGCATTACTGGCCCTTTAACAACATGTCACAGTAAATTTTTATAGTGTATCATGTTACACAAATATATGTTAGATAATGTTATGTTACATAATGTCATGTTTAAGTTTTTACATGTATGATATGTTATAATCTACCATGCATTATGTCATTTTTTCATTTATTGACTACAGTGCAGTAAAGTGCAGTACAATATAGTACAGTACAATGCACTGCAGTGCATGGTAGTACTGTAACAGTTAAGGAAGTATGCGCTTCGAAAGTATAAGACTGAAACTTTTGCTCAAACTTTCCTCTAGGAATCTTTCAACCGTTCTCCTTCAAAATCAAGAAACAAAATCAGGGATCATCGTGCAAATTTTAGTGCTAGAGAAACAAATTACCCAAGATTTGAAATTCAAAATGGCTGCGATCTTTGTGTTAACTTTGTGGGGAAAAATGAAATTTCCGATTTTCGAAAGACTGAGAAGGTAAACGTTTTTCTTTTTCTAATGGCTTTAAAATGGGTCCAATACGAGATAGATTATAAAGAAATTGCAAAATTTTGAGAGTCCGAGTACCTTTCGCCAAGGCGCACTCTCCCTTAAAGTACAATCTAAGTACAGTTACTCTAGAGCATAGTTCAGTACAAGACAGTACAAATCTTGAATCTTGACCTTTTGTTTAGAGGATTTTGCGTTTAAGACAACCGTAGAGTGTACTTAGCCACAGTTGCCTGACGAGGTGTGCCTTTGCGAGTGGCTACGCTTCGCTTTACAAACAGAGTCACGTACGGGTAAATCAACCTACAGGGACACACAGGGACAAATTCCAAAACAATGGCGTGAAATGATCTCTCGCATACTGACTAAATCGGCTTGTGTCTTTTAAACCATGTCACTTTAAAACTGTCTATAGATGATTTATCATGTGAACACTGTGTTCATAATTTTTTTTTAATAAATCGATTATTGGCGTCGCTGTTCGCTGACAAACAATGCTACTACCTCGACTTTGATCAGAGATAGTTACGAGATGACATCATTTTGGATTTATATAGCAAGTGTAATTGCCTTTGGTCAAGTCCTCCAAGCAATATATACCAAACTATGAAAGGTCGAGAGATATACAAATTATAAAGTAGCTGGCATGAAAATGTAAAATATCTTTAACTTATACAAGTTTCATACACCTTTTTAGAGTCCTTCCAGTCCTATAAACTCGTAAGGGTCGTTTCATCATAGCAATATGTAAAATGCATAATTATAGCATATCCTTATCGCACTTTTGAAATAATACAGCGAGGTGATTTTTAGTCAAAGATAGAGAAAAGGCCTCGCCAACTTTTAGCTCGAGTGTTCACACACGTGAGCTAATGTCGCAGCGATGTCTGTGTGTCCGTCTGTCTGTACTGTGTGTCTGTCTGTCTGTCTCTTGGCCCGAAATCTCAAAAATGGCCTATCAGATCAATTTTGTGCATAGATTGAGTTTGCAAATGGCAAGAAGTAATTAGTTTCCGGTGGGTGTGGCCTGCATACTTATTGCTCATTTGCATAATTAATGATTTTAGAAAAAAAAACCGGATATATTGAGAACGACTGGAAGCAACTGATTTGTTGAAATTTGCTACAAATGTTGATCACACAAGGATATATCAGGCGTAAACGGTATAAAGGAATGAACTGAAAGATAATTGCCAATTTGCAAATTTCATGAACTTTCCCAATTAGGGATATATATCTGAATTGACTTGATCAAATTAACACTTTGTATGTATATTGAAGACACTATAATTTAACATTGTTGAAAGTCATTAAACATTTTCACTTCGGCCAATTACCAATTTGCATATTTGATGAACTTTCCTAATTAAGGAAATGTATCTTAATTGACTTGACCAAAGTTTACAAAACTTGCTATGTACATTGAAGATACTTCCATACAACATTCTTTAAAATCATTACGCATTTTTACTTAAGCTAATTCCTAATTTTCATATTTAATGAGCTTTCCTAATTAGGGATATAAACCCTGATTTACTTGCCCAAAGGTGGTGAATAATGCTATGTATATTGATGTTACAAGGTTAAAACAATATTGAAAGTGATTTTGCACTTTCATATCAGCTAATTTATAATTTGCATATCTAATGATCTTTCACAGTTTGGCATATATAGCTTGAAGGACTTGACCAAAGGCAATTGCACTTGCCATATAAAGAGGTGAGAAAATGACAGCAGTCAAAAGAAATTTCATATTTTTAATGAAGCCAATTACATATTTGTATACTAATGACCTTAAAAATTAATTTGTGGTAAATATTCTTCATGATGTTGGTCATAAAAGTTTCAATGAAGTTGCATACATCTGGCAAAAGTTTAGATTAACACACAAGTGAAACATATAATGAAACACGTGAGCATTTCAGTTCATATCTGGTTGATTTTGTTTAACCGTAAACATGATTATCTTTCTCTCCTAGGACTCAGTGACGTCAACTACTGCACTGAAAATCTACCGAAATGTGTATCGTTCACTCTGCAACGGTTTAAATTCAACAGAGATAGAGCTCTGGAATGCTGAAGTCAGATTTGCCGTTGCCAGCAAAGACGCTGAACTCCTTAGAGAGAGTTCTAAACCCGTCTTTGATTTCTTGACACTCGCAAACGAGAACGCATCCAGCTCAGCGTTAATTATGCCGCTAGCAACCACAATGAATGACGTGGCCAACGCCACGCTTAAAATGTGTGGCCTCGATGTCATAGATTACTGTGACCAATACTGAGAACGCTCACATGCAGACACTGTGTGATTCAAGGGTTTCTCTCGTCCAATTACCTACCTCGAACAATCTCCTAGCGTATGTGTACAGAAATGCACACTGCTTATCATGTAATACAACACACTGCTTATCATGCAATACCACATCTTCCATGAGTAGACACGTTCTAGGACTAGTTTTTAAAATTCTGAAATCGTACTTTGAAATACAACATTCTTCTAAATTCCCATTTTAAATGCTTTAGAAAAGTATGCTTGATTGAGGGAGGAGATAGCATTTTTGTAAAATTTTCCACTGATTGTGTCTTCAGCCATACAGAATAAAGTGATTGATAGTAGGGACACTAGTTGCATCTGATATTGGTTGTTTCCAAACAGAAAGACAAACGAAATTAGCATGCTAAGTTTTCACAGAGAATGACCCCTTCAGTTTGCATCACTTGCTTCCCAAAAGTATGGCATTTGTTGTACCTGCAGAATGTCTTTCATGGTTATTTAATGAATTCTTTGAAATTCGTACTTTCAATAGATATAATAAATCAATTACCTAGAGGTTTTATATCATTGTTTTCATGCAGAACAGAAAAAGTTAAAAAAAATTCTAAAGTCGTGTGTACACATCAAACTGCATTATTGGTAATTTATTGTACTGTGGAGTGTGGTTTATTTACCTTGTTAACACTCCAAGGACGCATAGTCACGTGATGTTGATTACTGTGAAGTTTGGAACAAAATTCAATTGTCAACAAATAGAATACATGTTATCTATGTTTGCTGTCTTTACAAAGTAAACGTCGCTACCCTTTTGGGAGCATGGAAAGAATTTGTAATTGACCTCATTCCGGAATAAGATAATAAGCATTTAGTTTTTGTCTGTTAAAGTGCTCTGAGGTGGGGATAAAATAAAGCTTTTTCATTTTTTTAACACGATTGGAACTGATATGGGATAATTGGATGGTGAAGTAATCTGCAAAAGTAACCTCATCTGCTTTTGTTTTTAAGTTACACACTTGTTTTTATGAGTAATTTGCAATATTGCAACATTCAGCTATATGGTACCTGACGCTTATGAGAAATTCGAAAAATCTGAAGGTCCAATTCTCCCAAATTAGTTCCAATAGTATTTATTTTGACTCAACAGGTGGGTCTTTTCATCTCTGTGATGTCCCTACACATTTATCAAAACGATCTGCAGATATTTTACCTGGGTGTTTGTTACATTTTTAGGGCTTTTACTGGGATATCTGACAGGGGGAGAATTTTAACGTACAGGGGAAAACACGTGACAGGCTGAGGGGTGTCCCCTTTCTTGCGTGAAATAGAGTGAGAAATTGATGTGAGCAATGGCGGGGTCTGGTGCCGTCTGAGTTTTTTTTTCAATTTTGCTTTTACTTAGTAAAGCTGTTTGTATGGGACACCCCAAAGTAGGGAGAGGACGAGAGAGAGTGTCCCCCCTCTCACATCAAAACATTGTAGAAATTCAAGTTTGCAATTTGAGAGGTGTTTCAATTTATTTCGCACAAGGTAAAACTGTTTGAAAATGACTGCCTCGAAGGTAGTTTATCTCACACAAAGGTTAATGCAACACTAGTCATCGGCATCAGTAAAAAATCAATTTAAACATCAAAATCTTAATAATGACTCGATTTGGATACAAATCGGATACAAGCCATATCCAGATAAACGCACAAAGATACTAATTTTTTTACGAGAATGTTTACAAAGATTGGACGCAATATATGTTTGAATGATATTAAGATGGTGAAAAAAGTAAACACTTAATCAAGGAACATGAGGATTTCACATGATGAGTTTAGATCGTGTCAAAGTGAGTTTTAAATCTTATATCTGAAAAGTAAATTTAAGACCAAGAGCTCTATTGATCTTTATGATTGGATGTATTGGTTTATCTTTAATTCATATCTATCATATGATCGAAACCACGCTTTTCATGTGTTGTAAAAGACAATATATTTTGTTTATATCAGGAGGAAGAGCACAGGCACGGAAGATAGAGGGCTCTGCTCCCTCTATCTCTGACGACATGTAATTTCTATAGGTACGAAATAAACTAATGTTAACTTTGAAGACTGACAGCCTCTACACTGTTCATGTATCCCAATGACATTCGCAGGGCAATATCCCGATGGAGTACTATTATGAAACGTCATGTGACAAAGAACAATGATGTATTTAGATATTATTCCCTAATATTTTTCTTTGTTCAGTGAAGGAAAATACTCGTGAATTAATGACCTTGTCACCACGAGTCGAAGACGAGGGGTGACACGGTCTTTACGTCACTCGTATTTTCCTTCGCTGAACAAAGAAAAATATTAGAGAATAATATACTTATCACGTGCACAAGCAAAGAATTCGTTATTTTTTGCAAAGTAAAAGAATTTTTCGGTGACGATTCCGTTTAAAGTTTTGAACCTACTTGAGGAATAATACCAATGCGCCGTGGGCAAGTTGTCAATCATTTCCAGTCGTCCGTTGCATGAGCGCAAAATACAGCGTACACGTTCGTGTATTGAGCAAATGTCAGACGACCTCTCGGGCTACACGTATCTTCTGCAAAGTTATACACTATTTCAAAGATAGCATAGGCCTAAAATTTACCTCAGACAAGGATACGCTATTTTTCGGGAACAAGAATCGACTGAATCTCGACGGCACCAACACTGTAACGTCGCGCATGACCCTAGTTTTACAATGTCTACGAACCCACGGTAACGGGACCAGCTTAGAGTTCGTTGTTTCCGCAATAATTCACGTAATTCCTTAGAAATATACAGGCAATACCCTATTGTGTTAAATTTGTTCAGATTATTATTGTCGTAGTCTATGAAAATATCGATTTCATTACATGACTTTTGGAGGCCTGGACACCGCACGCACATGATCCCCTTGTAGTTGCAGCGGAAGCCGTATGTCTACCGCATGAAAGTACACAGTGTGTCGAAAGTTCAGGCGTCGGCGGTGTCTATACGAATACGAATCCCCATATTGGCGACAAAACTAAAACACAAGGACTCAAAATTTGCCTAGTGGATGTATTTTGTCAGATTCTAATAATCATGACTAATTAGCTCACATGTTCACACACGTGGGCTAATGTCAAAGCGATGTCTGTCTGTCCGTGTGTCTGTGTGTCTGTGTATCTGTCTGTGCTCCCGATATCCTAAAAAACAGCTCATCAGATCAGAATCAACTCTGGTACATAGATTCAGTTTGCAAATGGCAACAACTGATTAGTTTTTGGTTGGTGTGGCTTGCTTACGTTTTGCTCATTTGCATAATGAATGATTTTAGAAAAAACGGATATACATTGAGAACGACTTTACAGAATTTGATGAGATTTGCTACAAATATTGATCAGACCAAGATATATCAGCCGTGAGAGGCATTAAAGGGTGACATGAAAGAAAGTTGCTAATTTGAATATTTAATGAACTTTCCTAATTAGGGATATATATCTGATTTGACTCGATCAAGATTGACAAAACTTGGCATGTATTTTAAAGATACTATGATACAACATCATTGAAAGTCATTAATTATTTTAACTTCAGCCAATTCTTAATTTGAATATTTAATGAACTTTCCTAATAATGGATATATATCTTAATTGACTGGACCAAAGTTGACGAAACTTGCTACATATATTGAAGATACTTTGATACAACATTCTTGAAAGTCATTAAGTATTTTCACTTCTGCCAATTCCTTATTTGCATATTTAATGAACTTTTGAAATTAGAGATATATATTTGAATTGATTTGACCAAAGTTGATGAAATTTGCTATGTACATCAAAAATACTATGATATAACATTATTGAAATCAAAAGGCATTTTACTTCAGCCAATTCCTTATTTCCATATTTAATGAATTTTCCAAATTAGGGATATACATCTCGATTGACTTGATCAAGGTTGTTGAAACTTGTTATGTACATTAAAGATACTATGATACAATATTATTGAAAGTCATTACGCATTTTCACTTCAGCCAATTCCTAATTTGCATATTTAATAAAATTTCCTTATTAGGGATATATATCTGAATTAACTTGACGAGTTGATCAAACTTGATATGTACATCGAAGCTACTATGATACAACATTATTGAAAGTTATTAAGCATTTTAACTTCAGCCAATTCATATTTTGCATACTTAAACTTTCCTAGTTAGGGATATTTATCTGAATTGACTAGACCAAAGTTGACGAAACTTGTGATGTACATTAAAGATACTATGTTGCAACATTATTGAAAGTCATTGAGCATTTTCAATTCATGCAATTCCTAATTTGCATATTTAATGACCTTTCCTAATAAGGGATATTTACCTGAATTGACTAGACCAAAGTTGAGGAAACTTGCTATGTACAATAAAATTACTATGATACAACATCATTGAAAGTCATTGAGCATTTTCACTTCATGCAACTCCTAATTTGCATATTTAATGAACTTTCCTAATTAGAGATGTATGCCGGGATTTACTTTAAAGTCGGCGAAACATGCTATGTACATTGGTGATTATACCTGGTTAAAACAATATTGAAAGTCAAGTGGCATTTACATGTCAACTAATTTATAATTTCGGCATAATAGAGCTTGAAGGACTTGACCAAAGGCAATTACACTTGCTATATAAAGTGCTGATACAATGACAGCAGTCAAAGAAATTTAGTATTTTTATTCCAGCCAATTATACGCATACTTAATGGCCTTTACAAATTAATCTGTGGTGAATATTGTTTATTATGTTGATCATTATACTTTCAATGAAGTTGCAATCATGTGGAAAAGGTTCAACTTCACACATAACTGCAATGTATAATGAAACACGTGAGCATTTTCAGTTCATATCTTATTTTTTACGATATTTTCACGTCAGACACATTTTGATCGTGGGAGAAATACCAGCCGCCATGTTGTTTGTTTACATTGACGAGCAAACCGATGATCGACGCAGAAAAGGTCTGACGCACCAAAATTGATGACATAGACGCGGGTTTTCGTGACGTTGAACGACCAGAGAATAAATACCGTATTTTTTGTTCGGAGACGACAAACTTGGATAGTGCATGTGATAATAAGTATTACATTTTTTTGCATGATTAGTATTTGGGTCACACTATTCAACAATCAAACAATGACAAAACATTTCGTCAAAAACATTTTGTGTTAAAAGTAGATTACTATCTAAAACCCTTGCTGTGGTGAAGAGTCGATAGTCGATGATGCGTTTAAATAGTATGTAGTTTGAACCTCTCGAGCAAGACAAAAACTACTTGAGGTAGCCAGAAACCTTTCTGGATCACAATATTCAACAATCAAACAATGACAAAACATTTTGTACAAAAAACTGTCAACGTGCCAGACATTGAAGATCAAAGCAGGAATGGCAAATCTGCGACATTCCTTTGTCATTTGCAAAATAGTACCATTCTGTAAACGATATCAGTGGGCACACTGTCAGAGTCAGTATTCTTTTTAATCTAATTACTGTTTGCTTTCACCTTTGAGATCTGAACGCCGGAGAAAAGACCTTGCCAGCGGTACAATTTCTCCGGCTGACGGCTTCTTAAGCCAGCCGCAATATAGTAATTAACACGAAGACTGTCTTGCGCTGTCAAACAAAACAGCGTGTTTCCAATGATACAGTTGTTGCACATTGCCTCTATTGGACTGTTATAAGTCGCAACTGGTCGTACTACATTTGCATAATTTTGATATTTTTTACGTGAAGAACTAATTTTTTCTCTGGAATCATCCGCATAAATACATATCATTGAGTCACCATTGAGCCAGAATTTTTGTTATTGTGAATTTTGATTGCATGTAAATATGAATTGTTGCAAGAAACATGTATTAAGCTGGAATATCAAGCCAATTATCAACAAGGCCAAAAGGGCAAATCTTAGCTACCCTTGTACCCTACTTTATTTCAAAGATTTCATGTAAAGTTTCTGTGTCATAAGCATAAAGCACTTTATGTTTACACGTTTGAAGTCGAAGTACAAGGACCTGATTATTTCTGTCAATTTTGAATATATATACACACACTAAAACCACTACATCGGTACAAGAATATTTATTGACACATATATTTTATGACTTCGAAACAAAAATTATCATATACTTTTAGTCTTCGGTTAAACAAATACAGTAGTTTATTCAATGAATAGTATTAAATAAACGCTGTTCGAATACTCATGTTTCCATGGTAACACTTGCTTCAATTATGGACACTATCGGCTCGAAATTGCAAAGGGTGTGACTTTTACCAAAAATTTGGTCAGTGAAATTTCCACCCATTTTGATGTATGATTACGAAAAAAATTGAGCGGGAGCATTTTTGTACATAAGAAGCAAATTTTCTCACAAGGTCCAACTTTACGCATTAAGTTATGCACCTCAAAAGTGACTTAAACTTTTGCTGAAACTTACACCCAATCTCTTACCACATCAACGATAAAAATCGGGGGGTCACCTTGCAAATTTCTGAACAAGTGAAACAAATTACCCAACATATTGCAATCTTTGAAAGTCAAAATGGCCGCTATCCCTGTGTTATCTCTATGGGGGAAAATTACATATCTGATTTTGGAAAACTAAGACAGTCAATTCTTAACGGGTGATCATAAAACAGTTTTTTAATGTGATGTATCGTAATTCACGAAAATAGGCAATCAATATTAAATTATTATTGCCTGAATGCTTTGGTTTATGTGCCCTGGTACATGTGACAATTTGCCCGACGCCAGGAGGGAAAATTGTCTCCTGCTTCGAGGGCACAAAACCTGTTCATTGCATGTATCTTTACAGTTAACGCTATGTGACATTTAGTTATATGCAGAGCATTCTCAAGAAGTTTTACTGCTATAGACTAGCAACAAACATATTTTAGCAAAAGTTAAAATAGCAGTGCACGCATAAATATTTTACATCAATATCTTGATATCGAGGGACTTTACTGGGCCGGTCATAAAAAAACCGGTCCGTACGTTGTTCACACAACCCGTAAACTCCCCAAATATTCCTATTCAAATCAATGCGCTGATTTGCATTCACATCGAGGCATGTAATTATATTAAATGAGGAACTCAGATTTAACAAAATCATGTCATGCAAAATGCACTCATCATTTGCCGGACATACAATAAACGTTCAGTCTTATTTTGATAATTATTTGAATGTCAATAATAAACAATTCACATGCGGAAATAAAGTTTCCATAGGGTTAAATTGTTAACAACTACCGTTCTCGTTTCAAAACAATAGTATACATACAATACAAAAAATGCATTTAACATTACAGGATACAATAAAGTACAAAACATAACGACACAAGACATGAACACGGCAGAGTACAATACAACGCGACACAATACACTACACTACGCTACACTACACTAAACTACACTACACTACACTACACTACAATACAATACAATACAATACAATACAATACAATACAATACAATACAATACAATACAATACAATACAATACAATACAATTCAATGCAATACAATACAATACAATTCAATGCAATACAATACAATACAATATTATCATTTTGTTGTCACTTTTCAAACTTACTTTAAAATAATACAATTCAAGTGCCACACAATACAATGGCATTAAGGGACTAGGAATATAGCCATGCACTAGTCAAGCATATACACTGCAACACAGCACGCTCAGTGCAGTGCAGCGCAGCACAGCACAGTACATAACAGCACAGCACAAAACAGTAGAGTGTACGGAGCCATAAGCTGCAGTGCAGTGAAATGCAGTGTAATGCATGAGACATATCGCAATTTATGCAACGGCAATGTAACTTGATCGCTGGCTAGCTGGGAGAGTGGCTGGATGAATAAATGGATTGGTGGATAGAAGATATGGTGAAAAGTGAAGAGGTCAGATGGATGAAATCGATGGGAGGAATGGTTATCCATTTCATCAGCACTTGAAATTTCACCTGTTACAACAACTAGACATAATCATGATCTCCGTCTACAAATACAAAGAGCTAGAAAATATCTATGGAAGTATTCCGTCTTCAGCAGTTCCATGGTCAGATCACCATCGCTGCTGACAATACTTTGTCGACAGTCTTGGACGCAGACTGTGCAGTATGTCTCCATTAATTTTATTGACTGGCAGACTTTCCGCCTTCTTTGTTTTGTTCTGAGCTTACTCTGAATGTCATGTCTATCGGCTGGTTTGCTTTTTGTATATTTATTGTAATTTTTAACTTGAGAAGTGGTTAAAATATAAATAAATGAAAATCTGTCCATGACCCTTGATTTTTGTCAGAAATAAGTGAATAAATAAATAAACTTCAATAAGACCTAATAAGTCATAAACTAATTAGATGAATGGCAGTTGTTTATATAAATGTAAATGGGTGAAAATCTATCCATGATACTTGAAATTTGTCAGAAATAAATAAATAAATAAATAATTAATATATTAATAAATTAAATAATAATTAATTAATTTATTTATTTATTTATTTATTTATTAATTTATTAATTTATTTATTACTTTATTTATTTATTAATTAATAAATATAGTATGACCTGATAAGTCACAGCATTATTAAATAAATGGTGATAAACCAGCCTAACTTTCTACTTAGTAGTCCAAGAATCCTTTCATTTTTTCAGGGCTTGTTAATTTCCTTTGGTAGACACTTACTGAAAATTTTCTTTTGGTTAAACGCCAAAAATACAAACATTCCCTGAAGAGAGTTGGTAATATTGAATGTAATACTCAGAATTTCATTATCGAAAAACACTTCGGCAAGGGCCAGAATCCAGGTGCAACCTACAATGACGAATATTTTAGCACAAATACCAAAATACTGCCTCCATTCGTTCTGCTTTTTTTTAATCGTACCGATTCCGATGTAGCGCACAGCGATTAGAAAACAAATTGTATTGAATACAACAATACCGACAACGGGGCTGATAAAAAACACAACGAGTGCTTGGCGTCTACGAATCCAACATAACCCATCCTCCCCGTAACCTATGCTAAAACTTGTCACCTCACTTAGGTCAAGAAAAATACACAATGACACAAACAGTGCAGGCACCAGCCAACCGAAAATATAGTAAGAAACAAGCCATTTGTTGTTTTGACTAACAAACAGCGTTTTGTTGATCGATCGAAATGTTCGACAGAAATCAAAACTAACAACGGCCATCCAGAAGAAATTTGCCAGCCAAGAGTAGTGTAACAAAACTGCCAATGGGAAACACAATCCTGCGAATTCGTTTAGACCCATGCTTGACAAAAATGTTACCTGTGCGCAAAACATTGAAATCACCATATTAATCATTAACTTGTCAGGAAAAGTAAGCGTCGCAGCACGCCTACATTTGAAAATGACTTCAGTGAAGAGACAAACTGCCGACAGTGAGGAACAGGAAATGGTTATCCATATAATATAGTTACTAGAGGAATGTAAGCACACAAGTGCTGACGATCCATTGGCGAATATTTCAAATATTTGACTGCGAATCAAATGACCGTTTACTTCGAAAATCAGCCAATCTTCATCGGTACTGAAATTGGACTTGTTTAAAAACAACACTTTTGCAGACCTAGGGCAATTTCGACGGAATGAAACCATTAAATCGTCGGTTGATCTATTCTGATACGTGTTAAATGCATTGTTTTGGGTATCATCTGTAGAGTTAAATGACATATTATTCGAAACGTTTCTTAGATATTCAGTATCGAAAGATGCAAATCTATTACTTAACATTGAACAAGTTTGTATCTTTGGATCAAAAACTTCACCTTTTTCACAGCGAAAATCGTGAGAGATGTCAGCTACCAGCCTGTTCCGTATTGCAGATCTGATTAAGAGCGATATATAACCGTTTGGATTTATTTCGAACAAAAAACTTAGTGTAAACGGATCTCTATAACCTGTACCAAACCCAACTAAGTTTATACCACAACGAAACGAGATGAGGTTCAAATTTTGGCCGTTGCAAACAGCACAGTGCGCATTCCGATACGTAACAATTAGCCCGGTCGAAAATTTAGTTTCAGAAACCATTGAAAAATCGGCTCGACACATTTGCTCCATTCTTTGAAATTCTGACTCGTTATCGTACAGGGATGATTGACATGAATCGATGATGTCATAGACGCAGGGACGCAGAAAAGACGACGTTTTGTCATCCATGAAAGTTGCCAATTTGTCTGTCTTTTGTGTTAGGTTCAGAAACATCGCCATCGGGTTCTTGCTTGCGGAGAGTTCATTAATGTTGCTTTGAGTGTTAAAAGACTTCACAGAAACGTTCCACATAAATACTTCTGACTGCCCGATACCATTGCATTC
>LD346597.1:170658-184292 GCA_001465055.1 Ptychodera flava
ATAGTGAGAACATCCTTCCTCTTTAAACCCATTTAACACAGGAGGGCTCCTAACACCATTTAGGCAATGAGGAAGGGAGTCTTACCACTCCCTCTACTCACCAAACCCTCGCTGAGTGGTAGACTTCTATGAATTTGCAGAAAATGTACTTACTGATAGATATATGATTGATGAAGGTGTATCACATAGGTTTAAAGGTCAATATATTTGCAAGTGGCTGGGCTCTTGGTGGGCTCTTGGCAACTGTGTGGCCGGAGCTGCATGAACGAGTTTTGTAGAGTCCACCATGCTAGGCTCAAGAAGAGTGTGGCATAAATGCCTGCGTGAAGTGCGGGATGGGCTTTCAGAACCAGCTTCCTCTGTGTAGGGGGTGCGGGTATGACACTGAAGAAGTGGAAACTTGAAGCGGGATGATGAGGCACAGGAAACTGGATATGATTGTTTGGAAGAACGAGTTGCCGTTTTTGGCGAATTATGGCATTTTCTAGCCTCCTACTAGATTTGAATTTTATATAAGAGAAAAAATTCCTGCAAATTATATATTACTCATAAGTATACACATTAGCTATGGCTTATAACATAGGACCTGGTCTGGGGATGACCGTGCCTTCAACCGCACATGTTATACTATCAGGATCTACCTATGGAGCTGGAAAATGAATGTTGCTGAAAGGCATTGTCTCAGAGCTGACCCCGAGCCTTCTTGGACAGTGTACCACCCCAGATCTGCAAGAGACTCACCAAGAGGTTCAGGACCTGGGGGATCTGCAGTTTCAGTTGTTGCTAAGGGTCTACCTTAGACTACACAAACCAGATGGTAACCCAGATCATTAAGAACCCATGTTCTGCAACAAGAAAGAGGTTCTCCTAAAAACAGGTACTCCTGGAGATGTTGGAAAGGTGAACACAGAAGGGCTCTGACTGGGTGGTTGATAGAGCTACCACCCTCTGGCTGAACATCGATATCACACATTACCAGCCTCTGAGAGGCAGCTTTTACATCCTACTGCCAGTATCTCTCAGAAACAAGAAGGCAATCATAAATGTGAAAACAAAAAAAAGGCAACAGCCTCCACTAGATGCTCCACTTTGATTTGTTTCGTGTAGAGGCGGATCCTTAAAGGTCAACCCAATCCAATACCAAAGATGGTGTGGATCACGTGATCACAGGGGTCGATGCCCCAATCCCCTCTCCTAGATAGGTAAGGTGGAGAGACAGGGAGGCCTGGTCGTCAATGTCGGAGGCTGGGACAAAGGTGTCATTGTCCTCCACATCAGCAAACAGCCTGCAGGAACGTCCCAGATCAATATGCTGTTGATTGAGGTCGCTGGGAAAATCCGCTACACCTTGGTAATAGACTTTAACCAGCAGGTCGAGATGCCAAAAGAGGGCAAAAACAAGCCCACCTTCAAGAATCACCATAAGCAGCTCCTCGCCCTCTTGAGATCAATGCTGACTTCGACGCCCTAATCACTGAGGTGGCATGACCCAAGCTAAACCCTATGGCAAGTAACACACAGGTGACCCAGCATCATGAGCCTTACAGCTACTGCTCTGTGGTCATGCTGGCACAACAACCCCCCTTAGGAAAACACAGGGCCAAACCCAGTAGAACATTTCCTCAGAGCGGTCCGAGGAGAGGAGTGCTGGATCAAAGATGTTCTGGCTATCCCCAAACACTTATGGATGACCCTAGAGGACTGCAAGGCCCATCGCTCTACCACAACCTGCCACGTTTGCCAGAAGCCTCTCGCTGAAAACTCTGTCTGCGACCAAGGCTACCACGACCTATGCAAACGCACAGACGTCCTCCCTCTGACAGACATGTTTAATAGCCCCAGAAAGACAAGCCTGTGTCTGTGCCTTGACCTGGCCCACGACTACATCAGTCCCAGTTTCTCATGAGACGCACTTCTGAAAAAATAGGGATTATGCTAGATCTGCTATCTGACGATGACCAGCACCTCTTTGTTGAGAAAGGGCTGCCAAGAGAGATCTCAATGGTGACAAAAAGACACACAAAGGCCAAAATCCCCCCGTGGATGGATACAACCCAGCCAAACCCACAGCTACATCCTCTACTTGGATGCAAACACCCTCTATGGCTGGCCGATGACCCAGTTGCTACCCATGGGCGGGGATTCCAACGGGAAAGACGAGAAAGACCTCGAGTACCCTGTTGAGCTGCACTAGGCTTACAATAATTACCCTCTGGCCCCAGAGCACATGATGGTTCAGGAAGAGTGGCTGTCGGTGCACCAGCAAAGGCTCTTGGGAGGAAGAGGAGCACCCTCTGAGGTTGAAAAGATTGTCCCAATCCTCTTCAGCAAGGAGTGCTACATCATACATTATTGCAGCCTGCAGCTGCACCGCTCCTGGAGGCTGTGGCTGAAGAAGATCTGCCATGCCCTGAAGTTTATGCAGAGCCCCTTGCTAGAGCTCTACATCCAGTTGACAGAGACCCCCTGAAGCAGGCAGCTACCACCTTTGAAAATGACCCCTACAAGCTGATGGACTCTATCTTCTAGAAAACCATGGAGAACCTCCACAATTCTAGTGGGTTGATGTGCAGCTTATTTGTGCACATGGGTAGGACAAGATTTGGCGCCTGCTGGCTAGTCCTGATTATGTGCAGGCCAACGTCTTTGACGATGAGCTCTCAGCAGTCCAGCTCCACAAGCCCCAGCTCACCCTCAACTGCACAGTGTACGTGGGCATTCTGGACCTCTCGAAACTCCACATGTACAACTTCTTCCACAACCAGACAAAAGCCCAGGACGGGGAGTGCTGTCAGCTGCTCTACACAGATACAGACAGAGGACCTCCACCAGGACATGTCCCTCTACGACACATCCAACTAACCACATGATCACTTCCTCTACAGACAAGAGAAGAAAAAAGGTGCTTGGCAAGATGAAGGACAAGTGCACCGGGTGCCCTATTGCCAAGTATGTGGGTCTGCATCCCAAGATGTACTCAATCCAAGAGACCGGGGAGAGGTCATCACCAGGGCCAATGGCGTGGAAAAAGTGTGCTGACATGGCTCATCCACCACGAGCAGTTGAAAGAGGCTCTCTTCAACAGGAGGAACTTCCACCATGACATTGATATACTGCATTCTGTCGAGCACCATGTCTATGGACAGCTCTTGATCAGGGTCTCTCTGTCGCCCTTCAACAGCAAGCACCGGATCATCAAAAATGAGGTTGATACCCTCATCCATGGTAAAATGAGAGCTGACCAAGCAGCTGCCGAAAAAGGTGGCTGGGGCCAATCAGATCCTCTATAATGATGGGCGCAAAATAGGTTGTGCTACACCTACAAAGGCTAATATATTTTTTAGTCTAATAGGGGGATGGTAGAGCTATAGCTACCCCCACGGGCTGGCTTGTGCAACTTGGCAAATCAACCACAATCAACAAGGTAGATACAAAGGATCACCGCTATACTGTATAAGTTGTCCAATAGGATTGAGACTTTGCTTATGCCAGTGTTCTCGAGGATAAGAGGATTCTCCTGACCCACATCTGTCTGGGCCATCTGACCAATCTCTGCCAGCATGATATGGAGGATCGTCATCTTGGCAATGTATGCCCTCTGCCAGTTTTTGGAGAGAAAGGCAGGGGTAGCTGCATCTGGGGAGGGTGTGTGGATCTCCATGGGTGTTGGCAGAGGGCTAAATGAAGCTGAGCATTCTTTGTCTATTTTTTTCAATCTTATCTTTGCCTTTTCTCACACAAATATCTCGCTCATGGGAGATAGAGAAATATGGCACTTCAAGCAGCAAGTTGGCTGCAAGTCAGCAGCAAGTGGCAGAAACACAGCCTTTCCAATTACAGCAAGTCAAGGTGAATGTCGTCATGGACAAACATGCCAGCCACATCTCACACACAACTGACTACAAGTGTCTTGCCCTTGAGAGAAATAGAGAAATATGGCAAGTCAAACGCAAGTTGGCAGCAAGTCCAGCAGCAGGTGACTTGGCCCAATCGAAGGAGAACACCACAACACTGTTGACAAGGCCTCTTGCGACATAGATCATTCCCATTTTTTCTATCCAGCGCTCAGAGTGTAGTTCTCTTGAAACTTGGGCTCATCAGCCATGAGTGGGGCTGCGCCCCCATCTCTTGCAAAAAGAACAGCAAGTCCTCAAGCGTAAAAAACAGCTCTCTCTCCGCCTCGATTTCTTCGCCCTGTGTCTGTCTTGTCCAGGTTTAGATCTACTGCGTCTGTGCTATATAATCATATCTGTATCAATTGAATTTCTTCAACACTCTGTCATACCTTTCCCTCTCTACTTTTAGGGCTTCTCACTTGCCAAAAAGTTTCATGGCAAACACATTGCCACCAGTAAAGGTCGTCACATTGAGAATCTCCCAAACTGCTCCAACAGCTCTCACCATAACCACCGCTGCCATGCTTTGTGCACAAAGAGTGTGGTCTTTTGGAATAATGTTTTCTGCTCAAGCATGTCTTTCATTTCAACAGTCGTTGCCACAGTGCCCCCAACCTTAAGGAATCTGTTCAAGGTGGGTTCACCAGGGTCATCGATCTCTGTTATCAGTATATTTTCTATGTCCATCGAGTAGGCAATGGCCAGCCCTGAAAGCAAAGCCCTTTCATACAAACTGGTAACAAGGGTATTGGTGTGCATTGTGCCATGATTATGTAAACATAAAAATTGAAAGGCAGCATCCATAAATTGTTTTATTTTGTGAAGAGAATGCCACGGTGCTGGCAGAAGAGGAGGAGGAGGGCCCATGTGGCCCACTGCCTTTGCCATGGCTGGCAGGCGGGCTGGAGGACAAGCATGCTTACGTTTCGAGTAGTACAAGCCTAGGGCTGTCGAAACCAACCATCTTTGCTGTGTCCGCAAACTCCCCTGCCAGTGTTTCCATGGTCTGCACTGCAGGGGGATCAGTGGCCTCAACTTTATGCATTCTCTCCGATGAGGCCATGTCCACCTATGTTAGTATGCAGATTCCTTTGGGCCCTGTTTTTATATCGATCTGTTTGGCCATGATCAACACTGAGCTGACAACAGCGAGAATGGGCCCTCCAAGTGTAAGCCAAGCTCCCCTAGCTTATTCATCTGAGTCCTGAAAAGGAAATTGACATTCAGATACTTCAAAGGCCCCCTCCTTGCTGTCGATTGGCAGCAAGCAGCCTAGGCCCTTACTAGCTAAAAAAGAGATTCTTGACTATGTTCTCGGTCATGCTTCGTTTGAACAATATAGATGGCATAGTGTTTGCTGATGAGCTCAGGCTTCATTTTCTTGATGCTATCTTGGGTTAAAGGCCTGCCAAGCAAATTATTGCTCTAGCCAGTCGCCATCCTCAGCAAAATAATTTGTGTGGTAGTATTTGTACCAAAAGATGCTGATAAGGAGCCACGGCATGAGCAAGGCGGCTGTCGTGAGAGATTTCGTATAGCTGATGTATCTCCTGTTGCAGTTGTTGATGTTGTTGTGGCTGCTGTTGATGATAATAATACTGCTGTGCCTCTTCTTGAAGAAACCAAGCCAGTGGCCGTTAGGTTGAGGTGGACACCCAGGACCGTGACATGAGAGAATACGGTGGTTTCAATCAGGTTAAACTCATAACTTACGGATCAGGACCAATAGGCAGTAAATGGTGGTAGGGGTTTATATGCGAGTGGTTTCTATGGCAGAGCTTGTGGTTCCTATGCAAGGTTGTCAAAACTGGGGTTGTCCTGACTATTTTGATGCTCTAGGAACCCATGTTCAGGGCCTCACAATTCTAGGGGTTTCTAGGACACGCTGGGGTTCCAGTCGATCTCTTTACCTTCTCTGTTGAGAAAGGACTCACTCTTGCCAATCTCGAGGCTCAACTGGACTTCGTCGCTATCTGGCAAACAGTAGAGGTAGCAATTGTTCTCCTGAGGGCCTTCTCGCTGGAAATCCTGGCACATGGTCTCGAGTACTTTAACCAGGCCTTTTGTCACCCGATAGCAGTGTACAACAAAGCTGTCTGCCGTCTGCAGTGGGATTAGCTGCAGCACGACCTGGTTGCCGTATAGCCCCATCCTGTGCACTTCTAGGTGAAGTCCACACCTGGACCTACTTGCTGGTGATGTGCACAAACCTTTTGGTGGGGCTGCAAAGCACGCTCTCTATCATGGCATAGTCAGTCTCCCATGCCTCATTAGTAGCTTCAATCGAAACTATAGTGTTTTGAAAAGCAAGCTAATTTGCACATATTTAGACACAACCACACATCTTCAAGGTTGTCTTCTTTTGTATTGCTTATAAAAAATTATCTTCCCTTCACCCTTCATAGCATAAGGTCTACCCTTCATCCACCATATATCTTACATTTAAAAGATTCTACAAATTAAAAAACGTCTTCCACTCCATAAGGGCTGTGGGAGTAGAGGGAGGGGCAGACTCCCCCTCTCTCATCGCCTAAAAGGTGTTTGGAGCTCTACTGGGTGAAATTTGCGTAAAGAGGGAGGATGTTCTCACAATTGCACTAGGAACACCAACTTGCACACTACTCATTTCTCATTTATTTGGATGTTTTTATTGACATCAAGTTTTCATGTGAAGGCAGAATGAGCCTCGGGGAGAGATATTTGGACTTTCAAACTTTTACAATTCTTTTCTGACCTACCCCTTCAGGGGGTTCACTTTAAAGCTCCTCTTGTAAAGAAGGTTACACCATCTTAGTTTTTAGTTTTAGTTAGCACGGATACGGTGGCCATATTGAATGTAAAATATCGGGATCGGGAAATCTTTGGTAATTTGCTCCTCTAGAACCAAAATTTGCACAGACAACTGGGTTTTTTTTTCTTGATTTTGAAAGAGAATGGTTGAAATATTCCTTGACAGTTTGATCAAAGTTGAAGTCTTTCACTTATGAGGTTCATACTATCTTAAAATATTTTAAATGACTATCAACGGATGCCACGGTATATGCCATAGACATTCATATAGAAGTGCAATAAAATGTCATTGGAACATTGTTATTCTGCCTGAAATCTTTGCAGAAGACCTCAGTTTTTGAAAATATGTTTCCGAGAAGAGGTGTCACCATGGTTTCAAGAATGATCGGCATATTATCAAAGCATGTTTTAACAGTGATTTTGATAGAGAGATATCGTTAGTTTTACTCAACTAAGTTGATTATCTTCTGTTGTCATGGTTACACTTCTTTGATTTTGATATATTTTGAATGTACTGTTCCCAGTGTCAGAGATTATTTGTTTGACAATTTCAACAGAAAAAATCAAATTAATTTCATGCAATATTTGTAACAGAAACCTCTACAAACCAATATTCACTGACAACTGTTGATGCACGTTCGCTAACTGAGAAGATTACTTCATTGCTCTGTGATGATGTATTCTAAAAATCCAGAAATTATTGTACTACTTAAGCTATGGTGAGTGTTCAGTACACACTGTTCAAGCACTTTGATCTGCTCCATAAGTATTGAGTATAATTAACACCCTACTGGTGGATGTATCTTAACCTTTTTGCCATAATGGGGTGACCTAAACTCATCGTTGTCAAAGGTGATCGTAGTCTGGTCCCTTGCCCCATTTCTACCGCTTACTGCACGCAGCCAGCGGTAGAAATGGGGCAGAGTACCCAACTACAGGGATTGTGGACCTGTCTCCTCATTTTTTTCAATTATCTGCATTCTATAATTTGCATTAAAACTTCATTTCAGCGAACGAACTTCAAAAAATTCATGTGACTTGGTGCCGTACGTTATGATTTCGAATCTAATTACAAATTTACTAAAATTGCCATGGGACTTGACATGGCAGGCTATATTTTATCGTGTTAGTGAGAAGTAAAATATTAATAGACAAGCATAACGTACCCAACGGACCGACAGTCTCACAGTTTTCACGAATGACGTCATCTTTCCATGAATTTGGACATTTTCGAATCATCCAAAAACCTTTGCCTGACCTATTTGTGACACTGGTACACATGTGTACTTTCGCATCACTGTCTTCTTCAGTGTAACTGCCGTTATTGTAAGGACGGGTGTCGTTGCCCCTCTGACAGACATCTCTGTAGTCATAGCAACAGTCTCCGAAGTAAAGACACTTTGGGTCGCAGTTACAGCTCCGCCAGAACTCAAAGAGGTTGACATCCTCGGAAAAATCATTCAAATTCGGCACCGAATTGCACAGAGACGTATATGGTGAAGTGTTGAGACACGAATCAAGTCGACGCGAAGTTCCTGCTTTAACACATATGTCTCCCGTCACATTCTGAAGCAAACTGCCTACCAGTCAAAAAAGCGCCAGTTTGCCAGCCATGTCCAGAGTTAGACGTTCATTCTGAAATTGAAAAAATTGTGAAACATTTAGATAGCGAAATATTCAGAACGTGAAATTTAAGAGATTTCCCTATTGATTATACTTAATGCCAAATCAAAAATAATTGTGTGTTGTCGGTAACATGAATATGAAAATTAAAGTAGGTAGGTCGGAGGAATTTCTTTTTCTTTTGGCCGAGACCCATAAATACTGTAAAAATTAGAGAATTTACTCGAATTGTTTTTTAAAATGCAAAAAAGACTGCCTGGCCTAGATCGTGTTACCGGAAATATGATTTATTTGCAATTGGTCTAAGTGACAAGACGAATGTCAGAGTGCATATTTACCACTTAGAGTCTAAAAGGCAGTCGGCATTTTCTGACTTCCCTAAACAGTGACGTTGTGTTGGTAGCATTTGCCTAACCTCCTTGAAAATAGTTACAAACTGGTTAACCCGCCCGACATAAGGCCTTGTCCTACACAGAGAATATTTTGTCAGCAGGAATGCATCGTAATATCTTTGTTGGGATAGGGGACTACTCACGGGTAGTATTGTATCTGTTAATTCTATTGTTCAGCATGTGGAAACGCACAACATGACCGTTTGAATAATATTTTTTGCAACTTACAGAAAGAACTCGGAGCAAGAAGATTTTAAAAAAAATATGTTTATAAAGTGTTGTCACCAAGCTTAGTTCCAAGATCAAATGACAGAGTTATTGCTTCGTTTACTGAAGAATCTCTGAAGACAGTGATGCCTCGGTCGTGATTTTCAGAATGATATGATACGGTGAACACATCATTGTTTGTCTTCATTGCTTGGTCTAGGTATCGTCGGTGAAGGAACGTTTTAAAATTCGCCTTTGAAAAGGCAATAGCAATATTTCGGTCTTAAGGCAGAACTGTGACTCGGGGACAGATATTCGGACTCACAAACCTTTACAATTTTTTACTGATCTACCACTTGTTGGGGCTCATTTTAAAGCTCATGGTATGAGAAAAATTGTAACGTCTTAGTTTTAGGAAATCAAAAATGTTTATTTTCCTCTATAGAGCTAACACGGGTATAGCAGCCATTTTGTATTTCAAATATCGGTAATTCTTGGGTAATTTGTTTTTGTAATACCAAATTTGCACGGTAACAGCCACTTTTTATTCTTGATTTGGTTAGTGAATGGTTGAAAGATTCCTTGAGGAAAGTTGAGCAAAAATTTAAGTCTTTCACTTTCAAGGCGCAGACTACCTTAATCAGCTAAACACTCGAAGCTGAAATTTGTCAAAATCAGATTAAGCTATTTAAACTCGCCGTAGGGTATGTGGTACCAATCTTAATTTATCTCAAAAGGTAAGATTTGAACCCTACTTTTTCTCATTGTATTTCTTGTTCAAACTCATAAAATATGCTATCTAAAGATTTCAACGACATGTTTTCTTGGGCGAAACGATTGAATGTGTCTATCTGCGAATATTTTTCATACAGCTTTTCGCAAAAGGGGAAATTGGATGCGGTATTCTATTTTTTACCAAAATTCTGTGCTTGCAAAAACTACAAGGCCGCGTAAATTACATATCTGTATTGTTAAGATTCTCTGTTTCGAAATTATCCATACCCTACGTAATATCGAATGGTCTGTGATAGCCTTCTGTGATCTTGGCGTTCAAAGCTATCTATGGCGAGTGTGAACGTAAGTGGAAAGCGCCTAGAAGAAAATATTTGGACTCACAATTTTTTATGCCAGTTTGGTTGACCACTTATGGGAGCTAATTCTACAGCTCTTGGAATAAATGAACTTTTAACTTGCTTATTTCTTGTGAAAACCGAAAATTTTATTTTTTCCTCATAGAGCTAAACATAGATATAGCGGCTTTTTTTAATTTCAAGAGTTAGTAAATAATAGGTAATTTGTTTTTTCTTGGACTAAAGTCGCGAGCCACCTAGAATAAATACGTCGACACATTTGCATTTCCAAAATAATGTTGTATTTCAATCCTTTTTTAAAAATAATGAGAATAGAGCTTTGTACGGAGAAATGAAAGTGTTAAAACTTATGATTGAATCTGTATGATAGAAATAAAGATCTTCTCAGTTTTAGTGTCCCGATGATGCTAATGTAGTTCAAAGATTTCTCTAAAAGAAACTCGTCAACCCGCTATGCAGGGCGTTCTAACATTTCCTTTCATGTAGATAATTGCCGCTGGTCGACAAGATGCCTTTGCTGCACAAAGCAAGTAGACTTTTCTAGATAACGTAAACAAAAGCAAGGATCCTTGTTCTTGTTATTGATTTCATCAAGGCTTTTGATGTGTTGTATCAGTGTATGTTTGTGGATACTTTTATTGCTTAGCAATTATTTTAAGGAACTTGGTGCCTGGAAAGTGTAAGACTTAAAGGAGTGATTTCTTTATAAGCTAAATCCCTAAGCAAATGGACTAATTGAGAGCTTCCGTTAACGCAAAATTCTGTGTATTTCACGCACAATCCTATACACATTGAAAAAAAACACGCAGTCTCTGTAAAAAAAAAGACATGAGCATACGTGGTTTCCCTCCAATGCGTAGTTTCTCCAGGACAAAAAATAAAATGTTTGCTGATAAAAAATGTTCAGGATTTTGCAATATTTTGTCGTACATTCTGTCTTAGAAATAATAGAACTTAGAAATAATAGTTTTATGGCGGTCTGTAGGCTTCTTTACCGGAAGTATCGTGCGCTCTTTCCGCATATAGCAAAGCTGGCTATTTTAAATCTATTCTTATCTGTCCCGTGTGAACGTGGGTTCAGTACCCAAAACATGATTAAAACATCGAAATATAGTTGTCTGAGTGAAGATGTCATAACGAATCTAATAGCGATAACCATAGAAGGCCCAAGACTTGGCGAATTTGACTTCAGAGCAACAATGATAGAGTTCAGCAAAGACTTCGTCGGAAGTAGTAGACAGAAAAAGTAACGATTCCGCCGACAGAAAATAGAACACAACAATATTAAAATTTTTCCAAATCATCAAAGAAAAAACATTGTCAATGGTGATGATTATTGAACACTTTATTCATTGACTTTTCAACTAGTTTTCGATATCGCCTATACAGCTATTTTATAGGTACTTAGCATGTAGTTGTACGTATTTTTATACATTTTACGCAAATGAAAAATCCATTTGCCTACAGCCTTACGCAGGTTTGAAAATCCCAACGGAAGCTCTGAAACAATAATTGCCGAATCTATACGAACGTTTGTAGAAGTACGAAAGTAGGGATAAAAATTTGGAATGATTGAATCTGCAGCGATTGCCATAATCTTAACGACTGTTTATCTAAGTGATAAAGGAGTGATAGAAATTTGAAATAATAGTTAATTGCATCTTGCCTCTCCATGTTTGTAGAGCTAGGAATATTGAAAATCAAACCTTACCTTAATATAGAATAAGCAGTAGCGTGTTTGCTTCTTTCCAAACTGCTTCTGTCGCTGACAGAACGTCGACCATCGGATTGAAATATTTTACCAAGTGTCGCCTTCTCTACTGAAAATATGAACTAGTCGAACGATGAATATACCTGCATATATCTGGTAAGTCACGTGTCTAACATTACTATTATAATTTATTCTTTAACCTTGCTTAGATAACGTGGTGTGTCCGCTTTTTTATTTAGGTCATGTGAGCCTTGAAAATGAAAGAATTAAACTTTTGTCAAACTTTTCTCAAGCTTTCAACCATTCTCTTTCAAAATGGAGAATAAAAACTTGGGGTCAGCGGGCAAATTTTGGTACTGGAGAAACAAATTACCAAGTGGTTACCCGTATCTGTAATTGAAGATGGCCGCCATCCCTCTGTTAACTCTATAGAGAAAATATAATTTTCGATTTCCGAAACACTAAGACGGTAAACATTTTCTTGCACCAAGAGCTTTAAAATGATCCCTGCAAGTGGTACACCAGAAAAGAATTGTAAAAGTCTAAATGTCCAAATACCTGTCCCCGAATTGTATTCTACCTTAAAGGCATTAGTATTCCGTATAGGTACCACATTTCATAGTTCGTAAAGTACGGTGGTAACAAATCGGAGATTTATTCCAGTTTGTCAGCCTGTCGATAAGAGCCTTAGAAGTCTATTTGAAGAAAATTCTCTATGATCTTAGGATTTTGTTCAGTGTATATCAGTCAATCAATCAATCAATTAATCAATCAAAGGTATTTATATAGCACCAAAATCCATTGCGAGGTAATGTTCTAAGGCGCTGAACAAATACACAGAGATCAAAAAGCTCCCTCAAAGAGATGCGATTTCAATCCCTTTTTAAAGGTGATAAACGTAAGCGACTGTTATACAAAGCGGGAGGACATCTTGAGAAGAAGAGTTTGCCATACATTTGCAGGTTACACCGTGGCAGATGGAGAAGACTTTTAATTCGATCGAAGTAAGCGAGGTGAAGGTTTGATGTGAAGTAGATCTGATAGGTACACAGGAGCACTGTCATTTAATGCCTTTTATGTATTCAAAAGAATTGTGTATTGGATCCTGTATTGTACCAGTAACCAATGAAGTTCCTTTAATGTAGAGGTGATGTGGTCAGATTTCCTTATCCTTGACACGATCCTAGCGGCAGTGTTTTGGGCATGTTGGAGTGGCTTGAGAGTGTATAAGCTTATGTGTATGTGTATATCTATGGCATATCTCTTTTATGTTGCCTAGTTTAGATGTTGGACAAGAACAATTTATTTCAGCGAGTTCACGTTTCGAAACTGAAAGTCTTATACTTTTATCAAAACTTTCTATGTGCAAATTTTGTATAAAACCCAAATGCAAAAACTGGACTACAGAAAAAATAAACCAATATTTACAGACACTTGAAATTCAAAATTTCCGCCATGCCTATGTTGACTCTAAGGGGAAAAATTACTGTTTTAATTTTCACAAAAATAAGTATATTTAAACTTCAGAGACGCACTGACATTCAAAGTGAAGCACCGCATGTGGTTGACCAAAGCTGTAATGTTAAAGTTTCAGACTCTGAATGTCTGTCCCCAAGGCGCACTTTATCTTTAAGTTTTCGTCGATGACATAGTCCCGTTGGTAATTTGTTGTTAGTAACAGTTTAGAGAGCCTTGTTAAGGTGAAGTACTACGAATTACGTCAAAATTAAGTTGTGGTGTCATTTTCTTGAAACTTTGCAGAGATATTCTTGGAAGTTGTGCAAGTGCAAAAATGAAATAAAAAATGGGGGTCAACACGCTCGTTTCCATGGAAACGGACGTTAAAATGGCGCCGTGAGAAATAAATAAAAGTGATATAATTCACTTAAACTAAAGAAAGCAATTATAAAACGCTTAGCAAATG
>LD346598.1:4946-19824 GCA_001465055.1 Ptychodera flava
ACGATTCCGTCCACTATATACCGTCTCAAATTGTAACGAGCTCGAACAAAACCTGGTATCGATAAACGTAAACTTGCAGCAGGAGAGGGGTCAATTTGATCGGGGGATATATCGAGGAGGTTTCAAGCTGATAAGTATAAACGCAATCCATGTCTTGACTCAAATGATTGATCATGAAAGGCCATTGTCCTCTATCGTTAACGTTGTAGTTCTTGACGTACATTAAGTTTTGGAATTTTGTTTTATTTGTATGTGTATAGGATCTTTAGGAAAAAGCGTTTTTGACACTGCCAATGTTGATTGCAAAACGAATTTACAAGTGATAATATTTTTAGGTGTTTCAACTTTTGCAACGCTTTCACTCAGCATAAAAAAGTGTCTGCTGTAGTCATACTTTCCGTTACACTGGCTAAGCTAGTATCCATCATAAATACTATTATGGATTCTCAAAATCTAGCCAGGTCTGTGTTTTTTAGACCCACAATGCATTGTGACACTAGAATCCAACAGTATCCAAAATGGATTTTGGCATGTATTCCCCGCAGCCTTAGTTTTGCTGGATACTGGGGGAATCCATTATGTATTCCGGTGCTGGATTCTCAGTACTGGATAATGATGGATACTCTAATGGATTCTGCTGTATATTGTAAGAATCCATCAAAATGGATATTGCTATAGGTCTGTGGATACGGAACACTTCACATGGTGATTGTCAGTGAAATTCCAAAATCAAATATCTTGCACAACATTCACACCAGTTATCAAAGTACATTCACACCAGTTATCAAACGTCTATAGATGAACAGATATTGCTAGTTTTATATTGGAAAATACGCGTTCATAGTTTTCTCATTGACTACCATGTATAGTAAAGCAACATTATCGATGAAATCCAAAAATCACATTTTTGTAAACGCATGCACATTTTACCTGCCACTTCAAACAAAGTACATTCACATGAATTATTACACACATATAAATGTAGAGATATAGTTTGTTTTTATGGGGAAAATGTTAAAAGTTTGCCCAGTAGACTCCAATGTATTACGATTTTATACTTTTGGATGAAGCACTATATCGGGTACATTTTGCCTTCCTTTCAGGGCGACTTCAGAATTATAGTAAGTCAGAAGGGGGAGACTTGAACACATTGTGAGTTTATCAGGGGGTATTTGAAAAAAATCCGAGAACTTCAACTTGGTTTCATGATAATGGCAAATATGGCGAGGCACCATTGAATCGATAATGCTTTGACCCTGGTCATGTGATCTGGGTCCCTGGTAAGTCGGTTTTATGATTAATGATTCGTCTTAACAGTGTGTCGGAACCAAAAGTGAGGTCCCTTCATCAGTCGCTCTGTTGTTACGTATCCCCTCAGGCTGGTTGTGTGACAGTCACCGTCTCGCGAAGAGGAGAAGCCAGATTCGTTATTGAGATAATTAGTCACTGTTGACTGACTCTATAGTGAGTGGTGTCATAATTAAATTGATCTAGCATCAAGCGGAGTTCAGGACGCTATGAGTTTTGGTTTTGGGGCATATTTTGAGCGTGATGGAGGTCAGATATTAAGTGTTCTAGATATTACCAAAATGACGGAGTTTTAAATTTTACATTTTCAAAAGTGCAGCATCACGAAGGAGAACCGCATCCGCCTTCTTAGTTTGATCATTTCTTCAACACTTCTGGCTTATCAAACGTGGGATAAACACTTAAGGTAGAACACACCTCGGGGACAGACATTCGGACTCTCAGACTTTTACAATTCTCTTCTGATATACCACATGTGGTGGTTCGTTTTAAAGCTCTTGGTGAAAGAAAACTTTTCACCGGCTTAGTCGTTCGAAATTCGAAAATGTTTATTTTTCTCCATAGAGATAACACAGGGATGGCGGCCATTTTGAATTTCTAATATCGGTAAATCTTGGGTAATTTGTTTCTCTAGTACCAAAATTTGCATGGTGACCCCCTATTTTTATTCTTGATTTTGAAAGAGAATGATTGAAAGATTCCTTGAGGACAGTTAGAGGAAAAGTTTAAGTCTTTCACTTTCGAGGTGCATACTACCTTAATTGACTTTAATTATGGTAGGGGACTACCAACGGATAACGTAGTAGCAGCCAATTCAATTGGTTTTCCTAGTAGACGTGCAATAAATACCATTGTGTCACTCCTGATAGTTGCCAAAACATTGTTTAAGTTGTGCGAGGTGTGACTTAAGGAATTATATTGTTAAACGACAGGAAAATATGTGCCTAATTCAGTTAAAATATTATAATTCACTTTTGGTTCACCGGGATCTCTTAATCTGGTCGCGATAATCCGTTCAGATAGCTGGTATTTATTTCTAAATGTACAACAGAAAGCGATCGTACAATCATATCAGTTGGCATAACAGTTCCGCCAACAACGATATTTATTAACAAAGAATAAATCAACAACAACAGCGAGTACTCACAGATACTCATGTATTGTACAATAATAGACAACTCGCTAATAATTATAGTAAAGACTAATAGCAATCAACAAAAGAAATTGTTTCCGTGATGTAACAGTTAGCTGGAATAACACTGAAAAAATATTGTAGCTATGTATTAGTAAGCATTAATGTCTTTAAACTGACTACACTCACGACACATAGAAACACACAAGTTCTCTGTTCATATGGTTAAACTTTGTACTCACAAAACTCAGCCGTCCAATATTGATAACTCTGTTGTTGGTCACTATGAAAACTAAAAGTTGTTTTTCAATAGGAACATAGTGTGGCGAATTTATAAGTGTACAAGAAATAATAGTAACCTGTAGGAGTGAGGCTTGACTCAAAACTGATACTCGAACAATGCAACAGTTCAGTAAAATTCAGTAAACGCTAAACGTCAATCTAAAACTAGTTGTAGTTCTACCAACTAATACTGCAGTATTAAATCGTCAGACAACTTGCACAAACATTCATACAATTCTAAATCCTGTTGTAGAGAAACAACTATTACTCACTTGTCGAACCAATTTCACCCACTATCCAAACTATAAACGTCCCTCTTAGGGACTGGACAGAAATTACAGGTGGGGCGGTGTTTTTCGATATACTTTGCTTGAAGTGGGAAGTAAAACATGCATGTGTGTACAAGAAATTGGATTTTTGGATTTCATTTAAAATGTAGATTTACTATACATGGTAGTCTATGAGGAAACGATTAATATTTCTTTCCGATTATTATTCAAAAACAAGTAAATCTGTGTATTTATGTACGCTTGATTATTGATATTAATGTACTTGATTAGACTAGGGTTGTTACAAATGGACATGTGTTAAGAAATTTGATTTTGGAATTTCACCGGAATGTTGATTCACTATACATGATAGTCTATGAGGAAACTATGATTTTTTTTCCCATACAATTACAATAGTAAAGAAAAAGGAGGAACAATACTTATGGTCACTACGAAGATTGGTTCGTATTATACTATGCTATGATCAATCAATGAAAGGGTACACAATCTAGTGCAAGCAATGTACTCTGGCAAATTAGCAAATCACACAAGTGTATTTCGTTTGTCTAAAGATGTTGCATCACTTGGATAGACCATCGACTGGCGTATATAGTGCAATGGCTTGCTCTCAAGATCGAACTGACGTCGCTGGGTTTAAATACGAGCCACTGGAAGGGGACAAGGCCGCTGATGTAGTGAGCAGACACATGAAAGAGGAGGTCGACGAAAATCCATCTGATTATAGTTTGATTGAAAAGGACCTCACCAGTATTGACAACATTCTGGAGTTTCTATCGAGTGAGGCAAACTTGGCGGCCGACGAGTGCAAACCGGAAATAGTGAACCAACTTAGGCAACTAAGCCGGCTGTATGCTGTCTCGGAAAGCGCTGACAAGCATGAGCAGTTTGCAAACTACCTGGTCAGGTGCGATTATCCGACGTTGTACATTAAAATGCACAAGCAATGGCATTCGCTGATGCACGAGGACCAGGGATACTTATGTGCAGTGGAGAGAGCGACCGTGATTCTGGTGAACACGTGCGACTCGTCGCCGAAAATGTGTCAGACTGTCGGTAAGGCGGGACTGGTGAAGATCCTTATCGAGAAACTCAAACTGATGAAGGGGTACGCCTCGCAGACAGAACGAGATAAAATCAAGGACGACTATCTGGAAAATCTGCTTGCCACCCTGCACAACGCCATACGCCTCTGCAACGACAACCGTGGCTACTTCCGAGACGCAGGGGCAGTTTCCTTGTTTCAGTTTTACTTAAAGCTGGACAACCCCCTTTACAGGGCACTGGCCTTGTTGGTGTTGTCCTACATCATCGACGACGAAGAGAACGACAAAATTAACGCGGGAAACGAGAACATTGAATTCTTAGTCGCTTTACTGGCCTCCGCCATTGATGCTGAGGACCACCGTGAAAAGGAAAACCTTTTTCATGTGACTGAGTTGGTAGACGGGATGACGAAGCTGGCCTTTAACGATGATAATAAGGTAAGGTGAGGAACGGTAATGAAAGCGAAAAGTCTCTAAATTGTGAAACTCAGGCTAGCATCTAATTATTCAGGTAGACCCTTATAATGCTATCGGGAAATTTGCACATAGCAAAGTCGTACAGAATAGAGATAAACACATCTAAACAAACCAACAAACGAACACAATTAGTAAATAAATAGATAAATAAATAAATAATTAAAATTACATACATACTATGAATCTCACACAAACGATACCATTCATTGTGGCAAGTACCGCAGTACTTTGATAGAAACAAATTTTAATACATGGAGTCACCTGAGCAGAAAGATTTTCATGTATTTTTTGATATTTTATTCCTTATATAATTGAGTTACCACATTTTCACTTCGCCAAATTAGTTCAATCAGAGACACAAGACTCAAGCATAAACAGTTCCTTGCGCAGCCTGATGTAAATACTTATTGGATTGACGACATCATTCTCTAGTAGTGGTAGTCGCAAAAGTTAGCTTCATCCAAAACTGAAACACGGACTATCGTCATCAAGTGCCTTGAAACCGCGTTCTTAACTTTCTTTAAGTTTGTGGCTAGGCTGGCAACATTAGGGTTTTACGCGCCAAGAACCTGGAAGCTCGAACTTTCCTTGAAGACACTGTGAATATATTCCTTCATAATCAGGAATAGAAGTCAGGGGTAATGGACACCGAATTTTGTTACTGGAGAAACATATCAAATCGATCTACGAATACATGAAAGTCAAACTTGCCGCTAATATAACTCTATGAAGAAAACTAAATTTTTTGATTTCATAAAAAGAATACTTTGAAAACGTCATTAACTCTGCAAGCTTTATTTTGAGTCCACGCAGCACATAAATTCGAAGTACATTTATAGTAAAATCTTTAGAGTCCAAATATCTGCCCCCGAGGTGTACTCGAACTTAACCAACTGTTTTTCTATATACATGATATGCATTACGATGTCGCAGGTGACAATCGTCGAAGTCGGTGTTCTGCCCTCTCTGGTGAAGCTGTTACAAGACGGCAACAGTCTGGAAGAACAACGACTCTCGGCAACCGCTCTCTGGACTCTGGCTTTCCACAAAGACAACAAAGACAAAATAAGGAAGGAAAAGGGCTGCATGAAAGGTTCGTTATGTCAAACGAATCGTGGTTCCGAAGAAACGTAACTACCATTGCAGCGAGTGGTGTCACTGTGGTTTACGTTTGTAAAACTTTTGCTCATCTACATGAACTTACATAAGTCACGCTTCGTGTTGATCTTACCGCATAGTTACCTGCCGTTCAATCAATAGGACCTTCTTCTACATTGATAGATGTTACTGAGACAGTAATTGCCTTTATCATATACCCTCATAATATACCCATGCCCTAGTGACGTTCACCGTAAAATATCAGCCGTGATATTTCACGGTAAACGTCGAGATATGCACGATAAACGTCATCGATTTTGGAGTTTTCCCGAACTACATTAGCAGTTTGTTGGTAGGCTAAACAACGTAAACAAATAAAATGGCTGCCGCCCCCCGCCTGCGAAGCGATGTCGCCGACGTAAAAAACTGAAGGGCGTCGAGGAACAAGGGTATTTCTGGTTGCCAAATACGGAATAACATGTTGAGTCTTGTAATGCTTTCCCATGGTTTTCCTGTTAAAGTTCTCGTATTTTTTTATCAAGTTCTAGCAAACATTCTACCTTTCGCACAGCACCTGCACTGTGCACGTTCTACCCCGAACAGGTACTACCTAGTGAGCGCGTGGCGTGACCAGCGATGTCGCGCGTGCGACGACTGTTAACATGGCAACTGTCAGGGTAAACAAACAAAATGGCGGCCCCTCCCCGTGCGAACTCGTGCCGTACGACGATCGAGCGCGATCGAAATCAGATTATATTTAAAGCTGATGACAGTTTTTGATCGGTTACAATTGTAATAGCATATTGCCCTAAAAAGTTCCTCCTGTATGACGATTTTTGAATCCCAGTGTCTTTCTTCTAAGGCTCCATTGAGATATGGAGGACTTGCAGCGATGTCGCGCGCGATGTTGACTTCGTCGTATATTTTATTAATGAAGCCTGTTCAGATAAATATTCCGATATTTATGCGCAAGGCGTAATAAAGTAAAGCCTCAAAATTTAAGGTTTTTCGTACTATTAGTAACATTATGGGCATGGGTATATGATAAATCGGTTATTACACAATATCACCTGTTCCTGTGTCGTATCAGCATGAGTGTCATTTGTGCTGCGTCAGACACGAGACGAAGTCGAGTGTCTGACGCAGCATAAATGACACGAACGCTGATACGACACAAGGAACAGGCGATATTTGGTAATAACCTCTAAGTGTTCGATTATTTTGCAGCTTTGGAAAGACTAAACGGCGAAAAAGATGTCGGACTGAAGAGGGCCTGTGCGGGTGCACTGTGGGAGCTTAAAGTTGGTCACGTGATGATCAGTTACAATTGGCATGTTCAGGAGCGGATGATAAAAGTGAAAACCAAACTCCAAGCGGCAGGATATAATGTGTGGATGGATATTGAGAAAATGGGTGAGCGTCCTCGAGGTGGCAACAAAAAATGCTCCCATTCTATTTGAGTTTGCCCGCAAACTTTAAAAGTACCAATGATCTGTACTTATTGAACACGAAAACGAGCAAAAATACCAGACGAGAAAGAAAGCGAAAGTAAAACCATGTGTTAAAGGTCTCACGTAAACGTATTTAATGTACGAATGTTTCTATATATAAAAAGGAAAACCGATGGGCATGTAAACGTTTGCTCAGTCAAAGACACTGGCGTAGATAGATGGGCGTAGATGGACAAATGATCACATGTATCACGACTTTGCCCTTCTACTACACGAGTTATTATAATTAAATCTCTTTTTCAGGTGGCAACATCCTAGAAGCAATGGCAGATGCAGTTGAGCTCGCCGATGTTGTTTTAATCTGCGTGTCAGAGAAGTATAAAAACAGTAACTCTTGCAGATCGGGTAAGTATTCTTCAAGACGCAGTGTCTTGAACTCGAAACGATTAAAAATGAATAAGGCACAACTTGTCGGGTGTAGATTATATGAATAACTTCTCTATCTTATTGAGAGTGGTAACTTACGAAAGACATACCTAGTTAACAAAATAGTCAGTGCCAAAACACCGCTTTAATGCCGGAGCATAAAAAGCGTATCAAAATATTAATATTCCCAGTAGACTTCCCTCGTAGTCGCTGCGCATTTCTCGGGCGGAGGTGATACTCACTGGCCAGTCTATAGTGTTGGGGTTTTGCAATCACCCAACCATCTATGTAAAATTGTACTGATGAACAATTCCGTCAATTTACTTTATAATCATACTAATTCCTCCAAGACCCTAGTTCATGTCCACATTCTCTTCTGTTGCGAAGGTTAATGGGTAGACTCATATGCATTTGTATAAACACATAGTCAGCAAAGTTCAGATCGAAAGTATGCGTTTTTCCTTAACACGATTGGAACTAATTTGGGGTAATTGGATAGTGAAGTAATGCCGCTTTAATCTATAAATGTAAGGCCATCTGCTTTTCTTTTTAAGTTATACACTTGTTTTTATGAGTAATTTGTAATATTGCAACATTCAGCTATAGGTCACCTTTTGAGAAATTTGAAAAATATGAAGATCCAATTCTCCAAAGTTAGTTCCAATCGTGTTCCTTCTTATTTTCGCTCACTAATTCCTTCGTTTATGACATTACTTGGGAGATGAGGTTCAAAACTCCCCACTTCAAAAGTAACAGGATTAAGATATTTAGCTCACACCGAACTTCTGACGTTGCCCCTAACATGACGTTTATGACGAAACGAATAAACTAGGAGTATGTTCTTCTAAAATCTGCACAAAAGTACTCCAGCGCTCCTGCGTAACATCGGCTAACAAAGATTTCTCGTCCAAACGATTATACTGTCTAAATGAAATACCGGCGAGGGACGGGGTGACTCGCCCCCGAATAGGGCAGAGTGAAGCTAGAACACTTCAAACTACAATGCACAAACTAATTCTCATTTGAGTCAAAAGATTTGTGAGATTCACAAATGGTGTCAAAAGTCAACATTTTTCAAATTTTGTTGGACAAAAAGTCTGCTTGAGGCGACAAAAGAGTGTACCCTTCCTATGGAAGTGTCTCGTCCCCGGTATGATATCGAGTACAAATTCAATTATCAACAATATTTATACATACATGCTTTGTCGATAAACTGAATATTGTTTGTTTCAGCATACTGTCGGGAGACTGCAAGAAACTGTATTAATTTTAATACATTGCATAGATATACTTAAAAATATTCTCAACAGTTCCAGCTTCTGCCCAGTTATGAGGCCTACTTGTGTTTTTTTTTTAAATCCAATGGCACTCATGCATTTTTTAGATTTTTTAGAGATAAAAGTCATAAAATGTGACAAAATTGTTCTAAATTTTACTAACATTAGAACCATAGGATGACATAAAAATGTTATTTATTTTTCATTGACTTACCTAACCTTGAAATCGGAAAATGTAAAAAATAAAAGGGAACTAAAAAAATTTCTGGTCCCCCTTAAAGAAAAGGGGAAACTTTCAAGCCCCCTCTTTACTACCCCCAAAATTTTCGAACCCCCTGAATTCCTCACCCCTCCCCACCACTAATTGTGAATGTAGCCTTATTGTTACGAAACTACGGTAATGCAGAAAGTTCTGATTCAAATAGAAGCAAAATATCAATTAAACTTGTTTTCAAAACATCCTACACAGAGGCCGAGTACACATACAAGCTGAAGAAACCTTTCATTCCAATTCAAGTACAAAAGGACTACTCTGCCGACGGCTGGCTTGGAGTTCTTGTCCGCAACAATCTGTACTTCGACTTCTCTTCCGACGAACAATTGGAGATTAATTTCCACAAATTGGTTTGTGAGATCGGTAACCGTGGAAAACTCAAGGATCACGTGGTCGAGAAAAGCGGTAAGGCATCGCAGCATTCTAAATCAAGGTTTTGATTCTATGATAAGTTATGTTCTTCGTTGTGTACTGAATGAAAGATTAAGTTTAAGTGCACATATATATCTAAGCATCATTGATGCGTTAGGCGAATGTATTTAAAAATGATAAATGTCTTTTATAATCAATGTATTCTACAATTAAAAAGAAACATAAAAATTGAATTCACTGCAGACGGACATCTCCAACCGAGCTTTGACATTGACACAACCCCATGGGTGGGGGTTTTTTTACCGTGATAATATTTTTATGCTTTCAATGCACTTCTCGTTCAAACCGATGCACCTTTTATCACACGTCAGTAACTTGTTGAATAAATTCGGACTAATGCTGAGGAATGTCTTTGGAACTAATTTGCAGCTGTCACGTCGAATGCTGGTGATCAAATTAATACTCATGATTCACCGACAGGTATATTAATGCTGAAAATCGACTCCCGTTGCGTTTAACCATGTACAATACTGACTCTGTTCAACTTGGTGAGAGTCGTCCTCTCCGAACTCCATACAATAGTCTCATTCAAAGTTTCACGGACTCGAAAACTGATCATGAGACTAATGCTCCATTTGTTGAACAACCACATGTCAGTTAAAAACAAAATTTCAAAGTTATGTCTTATTTTGACTGCTGTATATTGGTACTGTTGAGGCATATGCTTAATTAGTGGTATAATCAATCTCAAACCTAGATGAACCGGCCGTCAAATCGACATATCAATAAAATAAATAGAATTTTGAATAAAGGGTATGTCCTTTTCATACTCTGTTCCATTTTTGTTTCTTTTTTCCCAGGGGAGAGATGTCCAGACGTCGGCGTTTCCCACACTGGGAACATCACGCATCTGGATAAGTCAGATCCCGAAAACGTCAACGTGGCAATGTGGGGTTACACACAGATTACCACGTGGCTTGTCAGGAATGGTTTAGAACATTTTGCTCCGAAATTCAAGAAGTTTGCAGGTGGACAACTTCTGGCACTGAGAAAAATTTGCCGCGAGGCGCCTGAATTTTTCTATGGTTCTCTGATCAAGGATCTTGGCTTCGTTGACCCCTATGACATTGCACGGTTCAAGGAGGCGTTGGAAGATATGAAGTAGTGCTTTGGTACACAATACTGTAGATGATGACAGTTTTTGTAGAAAATGTGAAGCAAAAATCAATTTAAGGAGAAGACATTTTCGGTCATGATGATGATGATGATGATGATGATGATGATGGTCATCATCATTATCATCAATGTTGTCGTCCTCTTCCTTGAAAGCAAAACTGCAACTTAAAAACAAAAGCGGTTGCAACTGTGTCACAGCCTTTGAGGGCGGCACAACTAGTGCAAGACCATGTATGCTTAAGCCATGGCTACTCCATGACTCAGTAAAACAACTTCATTTTAAATACATAATAGCAACGAACACTATAATCGAGAACAATTCATATAACAGTGATTATTGATTTTTTTGTGGTGGAGGTATAGTTTTAAAACAGTCTTTGATCTTTTTATTCGATGTAAGGTTGGTTGAATTACCTCTTGCATTTAGCTGATTGTAACAGAGTAGTCAGACTTCAATGAAGAATCGTCTGGTATTCTAGAATCTGGATATTGTCTAATATCCAATCGATTTACTTTTGAGCCTTGCAACCATTTAATGCTTGAAAAACAACTGAGAAATCTCTTTGATAATTCATTATGGAGGCAAATTCTTACGTATATGAGACCTCCTTACCATTATCCTCCCAATTCAATGTGTGTATATGGTGTAATCCTGCAATCCCAATTAATTTGACGTTAGTTTAAAGTACATCACCAATAACCACTGCTTATGTGAGGTGATGCAGAGATTCACTTTAGGGACTGGATCCCAGGGATAAAGTTAGTTCTTGTCTGTAAGAGAACTATGGAGGTGTCATAGCCTTTTGTTTTCCACTGAAATTGTAATCTAGTAAGTAAATTTCCTAGCATTAGAATCTGTGCCTGACACAGGCCTTTATCTTCCGTTTGATTAATTGCGATATAAGCTTTTATCATCGACGCAACGTTATTGTTAATATGTGGAATAAATTTTAAGTTCGAATGTCATCATTGCAAATATGCTTAAAAAAGAGGATAAGATATTTGAGTGTATATATATATATATATATATATATATATATATATATATGTATGTATATGTATATGCTGTGACTCTTGCTTTCTCGGAAATTGTTGCGAAACTCTTCGTTAGCACATACAGACATTCAGGAGTCACCACTGACTGTTAGCATTCTGTGCTACCTGAAAATTCTTAAACCTAAAACTAGCTTTAATTGAATCTGAAGTTGAAACCAGCTGTGGTATGAATATAGTACATTACTGTGGTGTAACGTTTCCACTAGCTATTTCGATGAAATGACACCGAATTATAACGATCGTATATTATAGCTCAGGCAAAACTAATAGCTGTAAGTCAAGATTGAGTCAATATTTTCCTTTGAAGGACCTGAATACTTTTATTTAATAGACTAGGTCTAGTATCACTTAGCTATGGTAAAATTATAAAAAACCGCTCAAACTAGTTGTTTACGACACGTAACACATACCTCTCAGACAGATAACAGAAAAAGTAAAATCCTTTTAAAAATATTTAATTGGCTTAAAAAAGTTCAGTTGTTGTAAATATTTACAATATACAATAAATATGAAAGGTACAAGAAAAACTACAGCAACAACGATTTCAAGTGTACGAGCGGCGTGTGACTAGTTTCCGCGACCGGTACCGATGACTTGATGTGTAGTGGTGACGCAGGGATCACAGGGAAAGGTGAGACGCTTTCTGATCCTGAGAAGCTGTACACGGCGACGCCTAAACCAGTCCTATAAGGAGAAAATCGAAAGTATGAGATGGTTAGATTGCTAATTAAACAAAAAGTAATAACAATCCAACACCTTTATTAATATCACACGTGTATCAATTCAAATGTCACGTGTATTTACAAACATTCACAGGGACGATTTATGAGATACTTACATTGACCAGGTCCAGACTCATTCCGGTAACTCTCGCCAATCTTCGTCTAGTCTCGTTACATGGATAGCGTTGTATTCGGAATGTAGCTTCTAATATCTCTTCATCTTCATCTGTGATGTCCAAATAACACATGTGGATGTGGGTTGCGAGAGAGAGAAGAGACCGGTGTGATGAGATATCGGGCGACTCTGCTCTGTCACTTGGTGTGTAGTCGGCAGTTGGCGGGGAGAGCACAGGGATGACGTCATCGTCGTCGTCTTCATCGAAGCACTGGTAATGAGATGTATCAAACATTGGTTCATCTGTAAGAAGAGAGAAAAAAGCAAAAGCAATCATTACTTTCTGTTATTCAGTCGCAAATAAAACGAACAACTTCCGATTGCCTCATCATCTGTACGTCGCTAAGGTACCTACATGTTTGGCGAGCGTTGGCAAAGTGTGGCCAATGGTAACCGAGTTTGACGACGTGTTTTTTTGCAAATACAATTCCCTAACCGAATGCTTACTGGGAAAATAATTATGATTTACCATCGTAACACTCACCTGCAAAGCCAAGTTCGTCAAGGATTTCATCGAGTTCCGTCCTCGAAGACGGGACGGTGAATGTTGCGTTGCTCGGGGACGGGAAAGATGACAGCTGAGTGGTTGCAAACATGGCCTCTATGTCGACATCATCTTGCTGATAGGGAACGAAGGGAAGGCGATGATGTGATGCAGTATCCATGGTGATCAAATTGACTTGGTTCAGGAAGCACTTGTACGTCTGGATGATCTCACAGAACTGTGATTGCTTAGACGAAGAAGAGGAGCCTTTATAGACCGAAGAGTCATACATTTGCATAAATTAACACTCTGCCGAGCCAATGGCGTTTCATCCCTTTCCAAGTCATGTGATCCCTAAACTTAAAGAACATTGCTTCGAGGTGTGAACGAGCCGTGCTGGGGGTAGGACTGACCAGAAATACGAATCAAAATTGTCCGATTGCACCGTAACGACAAGTACAGCACCTTTAACGCCTTTTTATAGTATGAAGGCAGAGGGTTTACCTGGATGATTTATACAGCAAGAATGTGACTCACTTTTATGAATATTATCCCTTACGGTATCGGAACGAAAAACGTTTCCATCGTTGCTAAAACTTTCCTCGATTAAACTTTAAACGACCATCCCCCATAATTGAGAATAAAAACAGGGATCGCAACGCACACTTCGTATTAGAGAAACATATATTGTGAAAAATAAGCAATGTTTGAATACCTCCCTGGCGAAAATTAAAGTTTTTATTAAAACTCCAAACCACGTAGCCCGAGACGTTGAAAACAATGGGCTTCGATAAAGTGTATGCTAGCAGGAGACCAGCAAACTATTGACAAAATTTGAGAGCATGTCTTCGAGGCACATTTACAATTAATCTTTGTGCCTTGCTTTAAACCGTTGACCTGCAAGAAAGAAAAAGAGAAAATTGATAATATTCGGGGACTGTTATACTTAAAACCCAAAGTCGATTTGTAAATGCGTTAGAAAATTCAGTGAATTCAGTAATTTCTCGATCGCATTCAAACTCAGAAGGTGCGGCACCTAGCTACTCTATCCAGTCACAAATAAACAGTTCAAAACTGCTCGGCTAAATCCTAACCCTTAAGAAAAGAGGTTCAATAAGTGGCTAAATTATTACAATTTTCCTGACTGCAATCCCTCCAGACAGGAACGTATGCATGGCTTGCATGAATCCGACATTTTATGCCCATTGGAAATACTTGGATAAGAACGAGAATCATTCTTTCGTCGATTTGTCCTGAGTCACAGTGTGTTCCATTGAGCTACTGAATCACGCGACCAACAGTCCGAGGATTTTATGGTTCACAAAGAAAGTGAACTATCGCCCCATCACCTTGTTACTTGTAAGCGAAAAACCACACAAGCATGTAGGTTGCACAATGCTTCCTACACGTCACAGTTAATTTTTCTCTTGGTAGCCAAGTTACGACTCCTGAAATGACATTTTTCTAGGGAGGGTTTTATAATCCAAAACACAATTGCGATAGAAAATTAGCAGTAGAGACTCTGTCCAGATATTCGCGAAGGATTGGAACTACCGAAGGTGGTTTTTACGGAAGCGTATTCGTGCCATTTTTTTGAAAGAAAAAAAAATTAAAAATCTCGTAATTACGAGTTTTTGATTCTCGTAATTACGAGTTTTTGATTCTCGTAATTACGAGTTTTCAATTCTCGTAATTACGAGAATACAAAATCGCGATTCTCGTAACTATAAGCCCTGGTTCTCTTAGTTATCAGACAATCCTTAACAACTCAGTCCTTATAGAGTCTTGAGCTTTTGTTTCTCATACATATTGTTGCTTATTGTTCAACGAGAATA
>LD346599.1:8334-19484 GCA_001465055.1 Ptychodera flava
TTTTCCATATAAATATGAAAATATTTCAGTGAAATCCATTTCAATATCTCTTTGAATATTCATTTTGTATTCTACATGTAACTACCTTTCATTTGATATATCACTCAATAGTTCAAACGTACGTTTAGAAAAGTTAACTATAAATTTATAATACTATACCGCATTTATGCAAATCGGGTATGCGTGTTTATTATGCAAATTAGGGGGTAATGACCCGATTTGGTAGCTCCAAATTGTCAATTTTCGTGAAGTAGAGATAATAAGCTTTCAAATGACGTATGGTGTGGCTGTGTGTTGTTGCTGTATGTGTTAAAATTTTTAAAATATTGTTATTCAAAAGGGGAAAATATTGTTTTCCATATAAACATGAAAATATTTCAGTATAATCAATTTCAATATCTCTTTAAATATCCATTTTGTATTTTACATGGAAAGACCTTTCATTTGATATATCACTCGATAGTTTAAACGTATCGTTAGAGAAGTTAACAATAAATATCAAATATTATATCGCATTTATGCAAATTTGGTACCCTCGTTAATTATGCAAATTAGGAGGTTTTGGCCCTACTTGGCAGCTCCACATAGTCAATTTTCTTAAAGTAGAGATGATAAGCTTTCAAATGACGTATGATGTGGCCGTATGTAGGGTGGGTACATTAAACTTCTAAAATAAGGCCCTTTTATTGGATTCGCCGCTCGCCTAGAATGGGAGAGGGTAATTTATTAATTATTGATAGTTTCTACTGATGTCAATTTTCTCAAACTTTGCCAAATAATAGCACTTTTTGATAATTTTCCAAAACCACATTTTGTTTAGTAGGTCACCGAGCTCGATTTTTCACAATTTTGCAAAAACTTACTAGGATTTACAGGTTCTGGCGTTAAACCATGCTCTCCCAGGTTCGTCGCACGTGGGCGCTCTTCAAATGCCGCTGACCTGCCGTGGCTATCTGCAGTGGCCCTGTCCAGGCATGGTCATGATTTAAACCTACCATTAAACTTTAATGAGAGGGAAATGACAGAACAAAGCAAAGACTTTTAGGTTCTTCTACTTTTAGAGTCTATATATTAATACAGCATACAAAAAATCACATAATATTTATTGCCGTAACGCTTATCGATGGGGATTAGGTTGACTTCGCTGCAGGCTAAGTAAGTTGTCACACACTATACCGAGGCCGTGAACTTGGCGTTTCGCCAATACACGATGACAATCGTAAAGGCAAGCCCACAACTGACACAAGTGTCAAGATTTTCGGCTAGTTCACTCAAATCGACTATACGACGGCCATTCTTCCATTCTCCGGTAGGTCTACTAGCGACACTATCATTGGAATTATAACCACGAATAGCAAATCAGACGTCACACTTCTGATTTACTCTGTACAGGCTACGGTCATGTTGCATTTTTTTTATCTCTTTGCTGAATTCTCGTACCTTCCAGCGTGTTTTGAGGGCACGCTGAACATTTTCTCGGTGCGATTTTCCTTTACCTGCAGACGACATTTTGTACAACGCAAAAACGTTCGGAACGTCACTATGCGCGCGTGGTTACTATGGATACATTTCTGCGCGGAAATCGGCGCAGTACGCTTATATTTTTCCGATCGTACATCCTTAACAAAACTTATTGTAGGGAAAATACTGTATTGTTCTGTTCATGGTGTTTCAACTGCCACTGAGCTCAATGTTGCAATAATTAAAAATCAACCTTACAGCAATTCCTGAGGTGAGAAGCATCTCGACATCCTTGTGGATACCCATACTCATCAATATCATAGACACACTCCCACTTTCCATCAGAGCAATGGGTATTATTGCATTTTATGTTCTCGGGCGGACATGTTTGACTGTTGATATTGTTGCTTTTTTCATCTTCTCTGCCACCTCCTCCACAGTCAACCTCTCCATCGAACTTTGCACTCGATGGGATACAATGCCCGAAGTTACATTCAAACTCACCACACTCGTCTAAAAATTCGATTTGCAAACAAAAGTCTACATTAACGTCACTGCTTACATTACTCCTATTCCGAAGATTTATGTCACAGCAGAATAAAGAGGTTAGCTTCATTAGACATGGTGTCGAAAAAAGTTAAACTGGTTTGAAATGGACATTTCACGGGCAGTTTCAAAAGACCAAGAAGTGGATCTGTGCTGTAGAGTAGATAAAATATGTACAACGTATTTTGATGAAATGTTTCACGTTGAAAACACAATGAGAAGAGGTGTTTCCAGTGTTTGTCGGTAGATTCAGATCGGTAATCAAAGAACTAGCAAAGACGTCAGTCAAACAATTTTGATTGTTCAAAAATATTTACCACATTCTTCATCCTGTCCGTTCAAACAGTCTGGAATAAGATTGCACCGTTTAGATTTGTCTATACACTGGTCGTTACCACATTCAAATTGACTCGTTGTACAGTCTTGGTGAACGTTTTTACAAAAAATCAAAAGAAATAAAGAATCAGTTTGATCAATATTATCCGAAGACGTATCGACACAACGATAGCCAATATATCTTGTGTTTTGTACAGTAATTGCTATCCAAATCTAGTCTTATAATACTATGCAATATCAATATGTCAGCATTTTTGCATGTGTTCATGGCATTTAAATTATTTCCTACATCTTGTAGGTATGGCAAACGGCAGAGCTTATTTTTTGGTCAGACAGTTTTAAAACAAAAGTTACAAATCTTTGCACTATTCCTTTATCACTTTAATTATTTTTGATAATTTTTTTCTTCTTAGGGTAATTTTCTCACTTTTCTAGCCATGAACTCTCTAAGTTGGTCGAGGGGATGATCTAGAATTGCTGTATTAGAAAAGGAAGAGATAGATGACAGTATTCTCGGGTATTACTCAAAAAGATGACACTGACAACAATACAATATATACACTTACCACAGCTTTCTTCATCACTATTATCACCGCAGTGGTCGAGAAAATCGCAATAAAATGTCATCGATATGCATTTGTCATTCTTGCAGCGAAAAGAATTAATTGGACAGCCATTATGCATGGCTGAAAGAAAAAAATATGGCTTAATTTGGTTCATTCTGTTTGGTATTACACCATTTGCACATTATGAGTTTTCCTGTTAAGATTGGCTAGATGGATAATTATCTGTTGGTATGATTGTTTAGTGGCATTTGGGTATTTTGTGACGTTTTCATCAAGTAGAAAGCTTTTCTAACTCTCTAGTAAAATGAATTTTTATTTCATCAGTGGATTGCTATAAATATGGCATCTAATGATGTTATTGAACTTGATGTCTGAACAGTATGCCATTATGACTATCAATATACTTACGGCAGTCATTCTCGTCTGAGTTATCGAAACAGTCACTGATTCCATCACAAAAATACGTTTTGTGAATGCAGACTCCGTCATTACACTGAAAGTTCCCTTCGCCACACGACACAGGAGTTTCTGATCAAAATAGTAAAAATACCCGAATGTCATAAGTGACATTTCAAACTCTTTTGCAGAAGATGTCTCAAACATGAAATGATTCACCACAACGTAGATGACATAAATATTTTTATATACTTATATGCGATGACTAGTGCAACAAAACTGCCAGATTGTGGTACAACGAATTGTGCGATATTCCAGAAGAGCAATATTCGTCTGCGCAGATATAGTTGATCCTTTTTTAGCTCACGTGTTCACACGTGGGCTAATGTCATACCAATGTCTGTCTGTCTGTCTGTGTGTTAGTGTGTGTGTGTGTGTCTGTCTGGCTGTCTGTTTACACGATAACTCAAAAACGCCTGAACAGATTCAAGTTAGATTTAGTACACAGGTACCATATGCTACTTGCAAGAACTGATTAGATTTTGGTTAGTGTTGCTTGCATATTATTGAAGTTATGCAATATCATTTTTTCCGTACAATGGTTTTCCTATGGAGACGGTAATGACAGTATAGACATAAAACAAGAAATACTCCACAAAATTTCATGAAACTTTTCACAGATGACAATCTCAGAACATAATGATGATACTGTGAGTGTCATGTCAATTATCTGCTCATTTGCATATTTAATGAACTTTTTTTATTAGTGATATAACTCTGAAATTCCTGCACCAAACTTGACGATACATGGAACAAATATTGATCTGATATATATCTAATACTTAGAAGCATTGGGCATGGTCAAATTATTAAATAGCTCATTTGCATATTTTATGAAGTTTTATAATTAGTCTTATAACTCTGATATAACTGCACCAAATTTGATGAATTCTGCTGCAGATACTGATCCGACTGATATCTAACTGTGGTGTAAAGCACTTAGTAGTGTCAAATTAATGAAGGGTTCATTTGCATATTTAATGAACTTTGTAATTAGGTATATAACTTTAAAATTACGGTTACCAAGTCAGTGAAACCTGGTACAGATATTGATCGGATAAACATCTAATTGTACTGACAAACATTTGGCTGTGTCAAGTTAACAAATAGCTCATTTGCATATTTTATGAAGTTTTTTAATTGGTCATATTACTCCGAAATAACTGCACCAAATTTGATGAAATCTGCTGCAGATACTAATCCGACAGATATCTAATTTTGGTGTAAAGCATTTAGTTGTGTGGAATTAATTAAGGGCTCACTTGCATATTTAATGAACTTTGCAATTAGTGATATTACTCCAAAATTACAGCATTACAGTTGATGAAACTTGCTACAGATATTGATCTAATAAATATTTAATTGTACTGAGAAGCATTGGGCGTGTCAAGTAAATAATTAGCTCATTTACATATTCAATAAAGTTTTGTAATTAGTGATTTAACTCTGATAGTACTGTGCGAAAGTTGATGAAACCTGCTACATATAATGATATAACAGATATCTGATTGTTCTTATTACACGCCTCACACACGGGTGTCGATTATATTTGTATGAATTGGTTTTATTGACAGGAGTATTGAAAAACATAATAAAATAAATCCTCGTCAGAGGTGCTTACTCATACAGTAGATAATAATAATAATAATAATAATAATAATAATATTTATTTCTAATAGAGCGCATTACATTTTAAAAATCTCAATGCGCTTTACACAACACTAAAAAAGAGGTAAATTATAAATAAAAATTACGAGAAAACACCAATAAAATGCAAAGAGATAAAATTTTAAAAAATGTCTAGGAATAAAATGATCTAAAAAGATAAGTTTTTAACTGACTTCTAAAATTGTTATAAGAATTAGAAAGCCTTATCACAAATGGTAAACCATTCCACAAATGGGGAGCACATACAGAAAAGGCTCTATTGCCATAAAAAGTCGTGTTGCAAACAGGCTGAGGCAAAATGATCGCACCACTAGACTGGGACCTAAGTGTACGACCAGTATGACGTACTGTAAGCATTTCTGCTAGATAGTCGGGGGCGTGGCCTGTAATAATTTTATAAGTGAAACAAAGAATTTTAAAATCAATTCGTTTCTGGACTGGAAGCCAATGTAAATTTTGTAGTACTGGTGTTATGTGGTCCCCTTTCTTCTTTCTGCTAACAAGCCGAGCGGCTGAATTTTGAATAGCCTGGAGTTTACGTATTTCAAAGTTCGGAAGAACAAAAAGGAGACTGTTGCAATAATCTAAACGTGATGTAATGAAGGCATGAACAAGTTTCTCCGTGGTACGTTGGTCAAGAAGATCACGAATCTTTCCTAACCTCCAAATCACATGTCATGCTGATCTACAAACATTTGTAACATGGTCTGACATGGTGCAGGCAGAGTCCATTGTAACACCTAGATTGCGAACTGATTCAGATGGATATACACTGACATCGCCAATCCGAAAATTACAACGAGGGACAGTTCCCTCAATCCCAAATTTCGAGGAAAAATGTACAACCTCTGTCTTACCGTCATTGAGTGCAAGCATATTGACCCTCATCCATCCCCGAATCTCGTCTAAACACGACTCGATCGTGGCAATAGGAACCTGGTTACCATCGCATGTAATATAGGATTGGGTGTCGTCAGCATACATCATGTAATCCAAACCATATTTGTTAATAATGTCCTCCAGGGGTGCCACATAGAGACTAAAGAGAATTGGTCCAAGGACAGAACCCTGATGAACACCACAAAACAACGACTGTTCTTCCGACAGGATTGACTTGACGCAAACAGACTGTGTACGCCCCGTAATGTAAGAATTGAACCAGTCAAAAACAACACCTGTGATGCCAAACCGATGACGCAGCCTGTGTAACAGAATGGCATGGTCAATCGTATCGAAAGCAGAAGAAAGGTCGAGTAAAATCAAAATTACATCTTTACGTTTATCTAAAGAGCGTAGTATGTCATTCTGCACTTTAATGAGGGCAGTTTCTGTGCTGTAGCTGGCCCTATAGGCAGACTGACACTTAGCGAACAAATTGTTGTTATGTAGGTATGCGTTCAATTGAGTGGAAACTGCGCGCTCAATTAGTTTTGACAGAAAGATTAAATTTGACACAGGGCGATAATGACTGAGAATATTTGGGTCCAGATTTGCCTTTTTGAGTAACGGACGAACAACAGCATTTTTACAGGAACGTGGAAATTCACTAGAGAGTAAAGACTTGTTTACAATTTGACAAACAGCTGGTGCCACCTGGTCACAACACTGCTTTAAGAATGTGGCAGGAATTGGATCCATCATAGAAGACTTTGGTGGCATGGTGTTAATGAGCTTTGACACCAACTCGATTGTAATTGGAGAGAAAAGTGAGAATGAATGATTTACACTTTGGCAATTAAGTGAAGTAACAACCGGTAAATGTGAACGTAGTTTTTCAATTTTGGAACGAAAAAAGTTAGCAAAAGCATCTGGTAAATTGGAAAGTTCAAAGTCCGGAAAAAATCCTGTTGTGGCGTTCTTACTCCCGATGATGATGTCAATGATATTAAAAAGGGACCGTTGATCAGCACTCTCAATTCGATTACGGTGGTGTGCAGCGTGCGCTTCTTTCAACATCTTTACATAATCACAACGAGCCGCTTTGAAAATTTCCCAATGTATAATGAGTCCTGTTGTTTTCCAGTGTCTTTCCAATCGACGAAGTTGTTTTCTTTCTTCCATTAGCTGAACTGTATACCATACAGGTTAACTTATCAAGCAAATTTTAGTAACCTGGGGAGCAAGTTTGTCGATGACAGTTCTAAGGAGAGTATCGTAATTTGACGCAAGGAAACTGGCACTAGTATCATTCGATGGTAAATCTGAAAATAAAACTGCCAGTTCTTCTTGAAGTGTGGTAATATTCACAGTGTTGAGTGGCCTTGAATTACGCTTGACTATTGATGCCGGAGGTTTGTTCATCATTATGTCAAAGTGTAGAGATGAATGATCGGAAGGTAGATGCTAGTCGTTAGATACACAGGAAATATATGTATTGGAATCTCTGGTAATAACAAGATCCAGGGTATGGCCTCTCCTATGTGTTGGAAAACAGACATTCTGTTTCAACCCGAAAGAATTGAGGAGACCGATAAATTTCCTAACATCATGATCAACAGAATTGTCAACATGGATATTGAAATCTCCAGCTATGATCAGATAACCTTTGGCGTGGATGACACCTTCCATAAACGAAAATTCTGTGAGGAAATCTGACATTGTTGATTTGCAGCTAGAACATGGAGGACGATAGACGACAACAAGATGAACCATTACTGATAGTAGACTTACATTTGCGTCAAGCACTTCGAATGTTTTAAAAGCAGGGGTCTTATTCAGGATAACTTTGAGATTCGACTTCACAATGATCGCTGTACCACCTCCTTTACGACGAGCTCTTGGTATTTGATAGATATTATATCCGTAAAGTGTTGAGGAAAACCGAGCTTTTACAGTGTTGTCAACTGCGCTAAACCAAGTTTCTGTAACTATGAAAACATCAGTGTTGTTTTGGAGGATAAAATCTACAACAACGGGGAAGCTTCTTATCAACAGAACGAGCATTCCACGGTATACAAGACAATGGGCGTTTGGAAGAAAACTTTGAAATTCTCTTCACCTGCACCAGATTCGATGGATTTGCAGCATTGGGTGAACATTCTCTGAATACGTAATTTTGGTGACGCGGGAAAATGTTCATCACAACACTAATCTTATTACGACTTCTTCCAGATCTTTTCCCTCTCATTCTTCTTCTATTAGTAAATCGTCTTAGTCGAATAATAGCCGTCCTGGCTGCAGTAAATTGTTGACTTGGTGGAACAATATACAAAAGGGATAGCAATTCTTCTCTATTGTACTGTCTCTGTCTCAATACACTTCTAGTCTTATCAGAAGTCTGTGTTCTTCTCCGCGTCGTGTGCTCATTGACAATTGAACTGCAGTCAGAATATACAATGTCTGTCTTATTTGTTTTTGTGTTTTGGTTAGTGATTAATCTGAGGTCTGCAAATGTTACGTAACATCTCCTTGCTCGTCGTCGTTTGAGACAGGTCAAAGGTACAATTGTTTTGCTCGTCGTCGTTTTGGACAGGTCAAAGGTACAATTGTTTTACACAACTTCAAAAAGTATGCAGTAATTCGTGTCATACTGTATTGCTTCATGCGTCCAGTAGTGTCTGATAAAGGCCAATACATGTCGTGTCATCAGTAGTCAATTTCAATGCATGATGACTAAGTTTGTAATTTTGTCAAACTCAAAATCTGTACGATTCATTTATATAACACGTCATTCCTTCCATTCAGGGGTCACATTAGCAAACGTTGTTCTGTTGAGTAAATGCTTAAAAGTTTTCTAGTCTGTTCACTGGATATCAACACGTGTGCACATTCAGTTCATATCTGGTTTCTTCTGATGAACAAATTCATTTAATGAGAGACGTTTTTTATTTTTTTGAAGTATTTTGTAACTTAATTCACAAAAAGTTGAATGGTATCTACTTCATATTCAATAATATATATTTATTGGTGTTTTTGTCTCTGTCAGACTAAATTTTTGTCTTAGCGTGTTTTTCTTCCATGTATTTACAGCTAGCCATTGTCTGCAGTTTTCGAAAACAGAAAATAAAATTAATTTAGCCGATCTTGCTGAGCAACCGATTTGTTCGCACGTTATTGAACAAACTCACTGTATTCGAAGAGTTGAACCACCGTGCTAAAAGCACTCGTTCCAATACGCACGATTGGTGTACAAGTAGAGGTTAAACTAAGGTCATGGCCAGATGTTTCTTGGAATCATCAATTTGTTATGTAGAAAAGACGAGTTCGTTAAGGTTCATTGAAGACACACTAAGCGGAGGTTGTGATAAAATTCGCACATATGGAGTGATGAAATCTCCCATCATTGAATCGAAATGGATGTCTGTGAAATCATCTTTCTACTTACGTAATCACATCAAAAACTGCCCCAAAATCGTATTTATGACGGTGCAAAAAACTGCCCAAAAATCGTATTTATGACGGTTCGGCGGTAGTTTGACGCGTGAGATAGCCTACAAGTACGTTCGTATGCAGTATGTCCACAATGTTTGTTCCAAAGAGCAATATTCAAAGTGTTTACATTTTAATTGAAAGTACGCTACATGCGAGGTGCTCTACTCCTGCTGTGTCAAAACAGAAGACCAGATGATCTTATTAAATGTCCATCTCTTCTGCTAGGTCATATCGTTAGGCAGCGTTATGGATTTGGTAATGGGTTTTGTTTTTCTCATCGGCACCTTTGTCTCCGAATATTTTTTTATGTTCTTCTCGATTTCGGCCGCAACAATCTACAGTCGCAAAACAATTATTGACCGAGTAAAATAGAGAGAGGTGCAACTTATAAATACTAGATAATGGTTCAACTTTCTACTAGTTTACTAAACAGATTAGATACCATTTGGAGGGATAGTTTGAGCATTCCATATTCAATCAAACCAAACGTTGCTGCGTATTATTGCGATCCCATTATAAAGAAAGAAGATTATTTACGGTGGCGAGTTATGCACAGAGCGTATCAAACTGGTTCATCTTTGTTTCATGATAGATTCCATTCAGAAATGCTAACCGTTCTCTCTGTAATGACATCGATTCATTCTTATGAAAATTCCCTGATTGTTTAAATATCCAACTGTTTTTAGATTTTATTTCTGCTGTGACGCCTCAATTAGTTTTATTCGGACAAACTGTCAACTTTTCATGGTTTTTCATTAATCCCCCTGTCATAAATTGTGGGTTCTTGGTTCATAGACGTACAATGTCTCTGTTTGTTTGTTTACTTACCACAATGGCAAATTTGTATATTCATTTAGCAAGAAGGGATGTTTTTAGGAACCGATATTCTGTTGAGCCATTGGAAATATTTAAACTTTGAGCAAGATTACTCCAGAGTGAGACTCAAACTTGAGTATCATCGTCTTAATGAAAATTTACATTCTTTTTGAGAGTGGGGATTTTGCCAAGCGGCTTTGTCTCTGGCTCTTCGTTGTGTGACAGGGTGCCGTACGTTATGAGTTCGAACCCGTCCGAAAATCTATTTAATATCGCTTGGGCCTGTAATGACATTTTGGTGACATTCATGATGGCCAACACATTTCATATATATGAAACTGCTCTGTGTTTGTCCATCGGTAATTTGTATCGCCTTGTTCAATTTGTAAGTGACAAGTTGATGACACGATTTTCTTGTTGATGTTTGCTTTTGGTTTTTCAGGACGATTTCTATTTATTGCTGGCCATTACTCTGTCGTGATTTTCTCTAATTTTTGTTGTTATCTTATATTTCCATTGGTTCCTGGCACCTGTCAATGTAAACTTGTTCATTTTTATTACTTCTTGCATATTAATTGGGGCTTCTTTGAAAGAAAGATTGAACTACTACTACTACTACTATTACTACTATTACTACTACTACTACTACTACTACTACTACTACTACTACTACTACTACTACTACGCATGTGTAGACGTCGTGGTAGTGTGCTCTGAGTTTTGCTACAGTTTTTGAGTCCTTCAGTGTTTTCCGGACTTACATCGGTGTTTCATCTGATTTGCTCCGGTTGTGGACTGCTGCTGTCAAGTTTTTTGTGTGTTTCAACTTTCGATTGAAGAGATTTTTGCGGATTCCCTCAGTGGTTTTCCGTGTGCTGTTTCCTAGGCCAAGATGGCCGCGCCATTCATTGACAATGGACGCTTAGCTAC